>JANHFT010003356.1:47749-62924 GCA_032467955.1 Pseudoxenodon macrops | reverse complement strand
TATCTATCTATCTATCTATCTATCTATCTATCTATCTATCTATCTATCTATCTATCTATCTATCTATCATCATCCATATAGTACCCTTATATGACTATGTTATGTCCACGAAGTCCGTTAGCTTGTCTTGAATTTACATTCCTTAAACTGAAATAATAATACCTCATTGGTTTCTCTGTTGTCTGAGTTGATGGCTGAAAGGGGGATTTCTTCTCAGATTTCCTGAGGTGAGGTATATAGTCTATCACATCCTTGACAGCTGGATCATGCATTAGGGACAAGTAAATTGGCCAGATTTCACCTTGTGCATCTCTACAAGATGTCACACAAGAAGTTAATGGAGGTTGTATAGTTTTTTTGCCATCTGTTCTCAGTAAGTCTTAGCTTCCATTTCAAGGACAAGTTCTATTCTATAAAATTTGAATATAAAGAAAGGTCTCCACCTCTATGGTGTTAGTTTAAACAGGAATATTTTAGAGAAATAATCCCTGAAAAAAAATCTGTTTTGTTATCCATATTTATTTTTCCACTAAATACTAGTATTTAGTATCAGCTCCACATTGTAAATTAGTTTGGAGCTTTAACTCAACCTTTAGCCTTCACGTTGTTACTCTTAACAAGTGTCCAAATAGGTTGGAAAGAAAAACTGTGTTGGACTCTGATAACTTTGCTGTTCCTTGCATTTCTGCAAAATCTAACACTTAATTTGGGATAACTGGTGAGAGTTATCTGTAAGAAACTAGTTACAAGTCCATAAACCTGGTTATAAAATTATATACAGTTAGTTTTGACTATTCCCCATGGGTGACATTTTCCCTACTGGTTCTGTGGGCGTGGCTTGGTAGGCGTGGCAGGGGAAGGATACTGGAAAATCCCCATTCCCATCCCACTCCTGGGGGAAGGATACTGCAAAATCCCCATTCTCACACCACTCTGGGGCCAGCCAGAGGTGGTATTTGCTGGCTCTCCGAACTACTCAAAATTTCTGCTGCCGGTTCTCCAGAACCAGCCAGAACCTGCTGAATTTCACCCCTGTTATTCCCTCATGTTTGTATATATACATTTATTTCATTTAAGTTATTTATTGTATTTGTTTCCTGTTTTCCATGCAACTTCACAGTTTCCCCAACAACAACCCTGCAAGATTAACTGCACAGAGAGAATGACTGGTCTTAAGTCCCTCACTGAATATCATGGCTAAGTTGAAGTTCAGCCTGGCTTTCTCTCGTCTGAGTCTAGATCATGGGTATCAAACTTGATGGTGTCACGTGACGCATCATGGCGGTTTTTTGCCTTTGCAAAGCCAGGGTGGGCGTGGCCTGCGAGTGACGCATCTGGCCTGTGGGCCGCCAGTTTGACAGGCCGGGTCTAGAGACTCAGGTATTAGTACCAACTTGATCTTAATTGATCTCAAAAATCTAAGTGTTGGTTTGCATTTAGATGGAAGATTACCAGGAAACCCAGAACTATATGGATTTTTTGACCAAGAAATCAGAAAACATCCAGAAAAAAAGCAGTGGCAATCTGCTGTCTTGCCAAGAAAGCAATGGCAAGTCCCAGAGTCAATCAGAAGCAAGTTCAACTTGAAAGAGATGTTTCCTTGCATTTTGTGAGTATAAGAAGGTTAATTTATGAAGTGTCTTATATATTTCCTTGAGGCTTTCTCACTGTCACCTCTAACCCCATAGAAATCTTGAGAGTAAAAAAATTAGAGCCGGAAGGTAAGCTGTGAGATCATCTTGTCAAAACCACAATATCACAATTTAATTGTGATCATCAAGAGGGGCTGTATGCGAGAAATATGTAAAAAAATGACAGTATTAGAATTTGATTCAGAGGTTATGGGAATTTGCTCCGAATTCCTCTCCAAAATGGTGTGCTGAACAGACAGGTGATTTTTCCCCTCTTCCTGTTGAAGAGCTGATTTTGTCACCAAAGCTGGTTATTTATTGGCTCAGCTCCCCGTTTTTTGAAGGGGAAACTAGGAAGACCCAGGACGACCTTTGGACAATTATGCACCAATGGAGAAGAGGGGATCTGGATAATCGTGGAAGGTCTGGTGTCTTGCCACCTTTTCCCTTCAGCTGCTCATTTTTCTTAACCTTGCCTGGCTTTTAATTGCACTTTTTTGGAGCTTTACTATCTCTTGATTTATGACTAGTTGACTTTTCACCTATTTTATAACTTCTTGCTGGACTTTTATATGTTTTTTTCCTGTTTGTCCACTATTTACTATTATATTCCAAACTACTCTTTAGCCATACATAAATACATACATACATATCACCACAATCACCACCACCACCACCATCATCATTTTAGCCATTGTCTTATCCACTGCAGGATGAAGGCGTCATCTGCATGTTTCCAACCAAAACAGTCCTGAGCTCTTTTGCCAATTGGACCCACAATGCTTGCTGACGTCATCGATCCATCTTGTTTTAGGCCTCTTTTGTGGATGCTTTTTAATCAAGTGGGATCCATTCTATGAAGGCCTTGGTCCACCTGCCATCAGTTCTTCTTGCTAGGTGACCAGCTCATTTCCACTGCAATTCTTTTATGCTCTTGATGACATTTTATACTTTCCTTTATTCTCCAATCCATGTGCCTGTCTTTCTATCTTCTATCTCAAGCAAGTATCTTTCCATGGATCTTTGCGCCACTCATACCTTTTGCACCAATTGTGAGGTTAGTGTTCACAATTCACTGGCATACGTTAGAGCAGGTAGCACACACTACCTACTATACAGTGAATATTATTGGACTTATATTTACACAGGTTTATACTGCAATTTTTGCTCTTTCTAGCTTACCTTAAAAAAAAAGAGCATTGATATTGATCTCTCAATTTTTGATAGGAAAATTCCTTCCCTTCCTTCCTTCCTTCCTTCCTTCCTTCCTTCCTTCCTTCCTTCCTTCCTTCCTTCCTTCCTCCCTCCCTGGAATAGATGTGATAATTAAATCCCATAAATATATTGCATTCAAAGTTTGGATTTTTCTTAATAGTTTAAAATTTAATACATTAGGGTTATTTTATTGGTTAAATAAGGATAAAATGTTTAGATTAGGCAGAAAATGTTGTTTACTTTTTACTGTGATTTATGATTCATATTATATTGGCTATTTTGTTAATTATTAAATACCGGATTTTAATAATGTTAGGGAGTCTTAAAATGCAGCAATGCACTAATCTAATAGTACTTCATTTTATAATTTATTATATTGCTTGCTAATTTTTCTTAATGTTTTTCTACTTGCTTTTCTTGATATTTTTTAAATAAAATAAAATAATCAAGTAAATAAATATAGCAGTTTGGGATTAACCTAGTGCCACTTGGGACATTGTTTATTTACTCAATCTGAGCAAATAATACTTCTCCTTCCTATCATGATGCCACACTAATCTGTCAATAAAAATAAACTTCCCAGATGTTACTAAGCACCAGAATTACAACAGCTGCTATTTTAGTAAACATTCCTAGTCCACAAAGTTGCTTGAAGAGTTGCTACAGCTGTTGGAAAAGGGGATATGTCAGCACATATCTACACTATAAAGTTCTTCAGTAGTCAAAGCCCCAGAAAACATTTTTAAAAAATGTTTGCGTTCCTGTTCTAAGAAAAGGGAAGGCAAAGTCAAACCAAACCTTGAGGGGAATTCCCATCAGCACAAATTGCTTGAGAAGTGGCAGCCTGGTGGGCCCAAACACCACTCCTAGGATACAATTTTGAGTACCTCTGCTTGTGATCTGAAAACAAAAGACTTCTCTTTAAGATGGGTTGTTAGGAAATAACTGGCACTTCTGAATTAAAGGATATACGGTATTCTCAGCAGCCACTGCTAAAACATAGTGAGAAAAAAACAAACAGAACCAGCAATTTCTACCATAAAGCCATAAATGTATAACACACTGAATTACAATTCAACCAATCATAATCTAATCTAGCATGTCATGTGAACCCGGCCAGTTTGGTTCATGCCAAGCCACAAACTCGGTTAATCCCCCATGTCCAAAGTTCTGTTAAATAGGCAAGAATGCAATGCTTAGAATGCAAATACAGTCTAACCATTATCTTCTTTGCCCTTTTGACCATGGAGTTAATAACACTGGTTTATTAACTTCCAACTGTTGCAAGAAGGACTGAAAGAATTTTGACTATACTTAAACATTTAAAGCAGGGGTGTCAAACTCGCGGCCCGCGGCTGCCCCTGCCCCCGCCTGGTTTAGCGAAGGGAAAAAAGTCCCGATACGTCATGTGACGCTGTCGTGATGATGCAAGTTTGACACCCCTGATTTAAAGTGCTATGACACTACGTCACGGTATTATGGGACAAGTGAGGGAGTTGGATTTTTTTCTTCCTCCCATAGAGGAGCAAGCTACTTTCACAACAGGTTCTGTACATCATTCAAGAGGAGGGCTGTCAAACTGACATCATCACGGTGGTGTCACGTGACGTATTGGGACTTTACCCCCCCTTTGCTAAACCGAGTGTGGGCGTGGCCAGCGCATGACACATCCGGCCCATGGCCCACGAGTTTAACAGGTGAAGGAGATGGAATTGAATGTAAAGTTGGGTTCATGTAGAATAGACTTCCCCAAAATGCTCAATCTCAATCCTTAAGAGATTCTGGCCAAAGGTTGCTGTTATTATTTTGTAGTACTATCAGTTTAAGTAATATTTATTAAATTATCTTCATATAAACAATACTTGGGGATTATTGAAAAATCTGGAACTTCATAAAGGGGTCAATGAGCAGAAGGTTTGAAGGGGCCCTGATATAAAACTTGCCCAAGAGACCTCAGTGACAACCCATTTTTCCACCTTTATTTTTTGAAAATATTCCCTCTATTATAATACACCAGTGTTAAATATAATTGCATAGGGTTATACAGAATCTGATAATAGCCAAACTGGCCTCAGAAAATATTGTATTTCCCTATAAAATCTTGAATCTTGTATCTTCATGGTTCTTTTTGACTACTTCACTGCATAAGATAAGGCTTTTCCATTTCTCGTGGACGTTTTTTCTTATATTCTTCTTTATAAATGTAATATATTTAGAAACCTTCAAGCTTCTCTTTCTTCTCACATTTCATGGGATCTCCTAATTGCAAATCCATTCCTTCACAGGCTAGGTCAAAGGAGAACACGAAAAAAAAATGTTGCAAAACAGGCTCCAATTTTAAAACCGCTCCCACTGATAAAAGTTATGTTAGATAAGGCTGCATGTTGCTTATTACCTCATGGAAATTACAATTGTAAAGGGGAAAAATGTAATAAAAGTAGGAAAGTTAAAATAGTGGGGGATGAGTTGAGGCCTATGATTGTGCCAGGCATGTGAACTAAATACCATGGTTCCCAAAGGAAGGAGATGTTTGGCCGACTGTAGGGGACAGGGAGAATGACCTTGAAGGACAGGAAGAACAGCTGCTTCCAAGGCAACAGTCAGATAAAAGTAACCTCAGTCATGCCAAGAAAATAGCACGCGTGAGCAACTTAGACAAGCCCTCCCCTAGTTCACATGAAGTTGAGGAAGGGACGGGGGAAAATGTACAAGATTCTGTTCCCATAGTTTTACAGTAAAAATAATAACTATATGACATTGGTTTGCCTTGAAGGGCTGACACCCATAGACTTCATCAGGTTTTAGGATATCCATCTGGCCTGAATGACCTTGGAGGCCTTTCTCGCTGTTACCAACAGGAGGAGTTGTGACTTTTGCAGCTTACTGGAATATCAGCAGCCACAATTTAGCTTCAATCATGTTCAGTCTTTCTCCTTTGGAGAAAGGAGAAGTACAAATGAAACAAGACCAATCTTTCTCCATGCAGGAGACAGAAAGTATTGCTGACCAAATGACATCAGGTTTTAGGGCACATGCCCGAGAGAGGAGGTTCCCTTCTTACAACTCTGTTCCAAATATACAAACGGTGGGGTGAGACAGAACTCTAATACTTGTCCTTAAGTGTATTTATTTCTCCGTATCTGCACTTCAAGGATAAACACTAATGGATAACACAGGTGTTTTAATACTGCCCAATTCAATTTCCAATTGAATAATATCTTGAGGAGAGGAAGAAAGTTCAATAGGTAAATCGAAAATGAATCCCTTCAATGGTAGTGGGATGCGAACAATTCTGGGAATGTGGAGGGAGGGGAAAACCCAGAAAGAGGGAATTGATAGAATGTTCTAGATGTGGACGTGGCTAGAATTTTTATCAGGAGCCTCCATGTTGCAATATGCTGCTATAGGTCTTTTTGAATCTCCAAGACGTTGGCAGATTGAAACCATTTTCTGCTTTCCATTCTTCTTACTTTCCTCCAGTTATTTTCTAAAGGAGTATTAAAAAATGTTTAAAAAACATTTCAAACAGTTTCCATTTCCTGTAGTTGCTAAGAAGCAACAGATTCTGGTATATGGAGCTGATTGTGACAGGCACGAGAAGTTTCCACCTTGCCACTAAGTCTTCAGACAGATGTATATGAAGATCTTTTAGAATATAGAATAACAGAGTTGGAAGGGACCTTGGAGGTTTCTAGTCCAACCCTCTGCTTAGGCAGGAAACCCCACACCACTTCAGACGAATGGTTATCCAACATCTTCTTAAAAACGTCCAGTGTTGGAGCATTCACAACTTCTGGAGGCAAGTTGTTCCACTGATTAATTGTTCTAACTGTCAGGAAATTTCTTCTTAGTTCTCAGTTGCTTCTCTCCTTGATTAGTTTCCACCCATTACTTCTTGTCCTGCCTTCGGGTGCTTTGGAGAATAGCTTCACTCCCTCTTCTTTGTGGCAACCCCTGAGATTCATCTTCTATGAATATCCGTTGGGATTAGTTAAATTCTGAAGATTTGTACCCATACATTGTATAGGATTAGAGGTCCCTTGAGATTCTTTCCATGCCAGCAAATCTCATTTTCTTATCTTCAGAATGACACATCCTTTGCTCTTAACACTTAAACAGGGATTTCCTACCTCATATATGTATCTACTACTCTAGGTATATATTTTCAAAGAATTTCTGAGACTAGATAAAATTAGATTAAAATATTTAATAAAAGTTCTGATAATTTAAGATTGGATAACTACTGCCAACAAGATCGTTAAAGTGATGGGACATGTTTACAGTGTGAGCTTTAAATAAAAAGCCTGCATGCAAGTCAACTTCTATCCAGCAGAGGTCAATAATTCCTATGCTTCAGCACTTTTGGCATTAAACCAAAATTAAGGCAGCAAGAGAACAAAATTGATATAATTGTCGAACAATCAGTTGGAGAGCAGAGACTATTTCACTGGATCATTCTGCCTGAGGTATTCCAAATGTAAAGCCAGTTCCTCTGAGCTTTAAAATAAATCCTGAGAGCAGAGATGTTAAAAGGAAAAACATTCAAAGTCACAGTGAATTATTCAGTATTAAAAATGAAGACTGGATGCCCTGTTGCAGACAGAGCAAGGGACAGAGCAAGGAACTCAAATGCATACTATAGAATAGGAAGTATCTTACTTGAGAATTGCACTTCTGAGTCAGAACTGAACATGAGTCAGCAATTCAACCTGGTAGCGAAAGAGGGGAACTTAGTTATTTGGCTGCATCCCTTTCATAGCACAGGAAGGTATTATACCCACTCTGTTCCCTAGTATGCTGACTGGGGAAGTCTGGGAGTTGAAGTCCACACACCTTGAAGTTGCTGAGGCTGGGAAACGACGACCTTGGTTCACGGACTTCATACTTGAAAAGGATCCAGGCCATCTGGAAGAGACATAAAGTGAGGCAATGAAGCTAATTTTGGGACTGGAAATTTATTCCTTCAAGAAGAGGCTGAAGGAACTGAGCATGCTCAGTTAGGTCATCCTTAACTTACGACCACGCTTGGGTCCAGAATGTCTATAGCTAAGTGAAACATTTGTTATGTGTGTTTTGCACCATTTTACGACCTTTCTTGCCACAGTTGTTAAGTGAATCATTACAGTTGTTAAGTTCCAAGACCAGAAACGCAAAGCCATGTTTTTACATTGCACTGAATTCAATACAGTTTATTGCCAGGTTGCAGCCTGAACTATTGTATTATATTATTATCAGCCACCTCCAGACCACAGGTGGGCTCCTACCAGTTCTATAGGGTAGGTAGTAAGCTGCTGGTGATGTCACGGTGACATCATGGAATTGTTTTCTGGCCCGTGAATGCCGCCATCTTTTTTTTGGAAAACAATTTTGGGGGGAATTTTTTTGGGGGGGTGGGGGAATTTTTCTGGGTTTTTTCTTCGTCTGTGAATGCGCAGAAGCTGAGTTTCTGGCACTGTGCATGCATCGCCATCTTGTTTTCAGCTTTTTTTCGTAATTTTTTGTAATTTTCTTGCACTGTGCATGGCATGGGAGGAAGCGAACCGGAAGTGAGCTAAGTTAGAACCCACCCCTGCTCCAGACCTGGGGGTTATTGACTCTCCATTGGAGGACTGACTGCGCTTCTCTCTCTCTCTCTCTCTGCCAGCTCCATTCCCTCTTCCCCCTCAGCTCTCAAGTTGCCTGGATGTTGACCCTGACTCCCACGCCTCCTCCTCCTCTGATTCAGCTGCTGGAGGGGCTGGTGGTCGATAGGCCACAACAATGACTATGATGATGTTACAACGGTTGTATAACGCAAAGATTGATTGTAAGTCTTTTTCCCCCCCAGTGTCACTGAAACCTCAATCCCTAAACAAATGATTGTAAGTCAAAGACTAGAAGACTATATGAGATTCACACGATTCATTTATATGACTTTTCATCTGAGAAGGAGCTGCATTCAATGAAGACCTTGCTCGAAACCTAAGCACAGTCTGACAGTGTAAGTAACCTTCGCTACAGCGTCTTCTCTCTCTCTCTCTCTCTCTACTTATCTATCCCTGAACCATTTACCAGTCATGCGCATATTATACAGTAGGTCTTTATTTTATAATATCTTTATTTTAGAAATCCTATTCTTTGCTATAAACAGAATGTGCTTATCCATTAGTAAAGCGGTTTAGCATCAGGACAGGCGAAGTGAACTACTTTGGTCATGAAGGAGCTGCATGGTGAGACAATAGCTGTGTGTTTCACAGTTGAAGCAATTAACACACATGGCAATTTAGAAGCCTCCCTCCACAAGACTATTTAGTTCAAGGTCAATATTACTTTCCCGCATCACCACCTGTGCTATCTAATGTGCTATATCAAAGGAGGCCCACAAATGAAACATGAAATTAAGATGGCCGCTTCTCCACCCTGATGATTTCCAATGGTTTTCACAATTCTCCTGATGAGTTTCACCTGACGTAGCAAAGCTTTCCTAGCTGTTTTCTGAAACAGAGAAGTAATCCAAGCAATTGGTGATAGCAATGTGCAAGCAGCCTGCTGCTTTTCTTAATGGGGTCAAGCTGAATGATTGCAAAGTTTCTAGCTTTTACTATTGTTCAGTGGGAAACAGCTGAAAGATGCCTGCAAACTCCTCTTAACTTCTATTGCCATTCCCTTTCTCAAGATTGATGTTGTCTCAAAGCTCAGAAATCGACCCTGGAGCAGTACAAGAGAAGAGGATCATATTTCTGAGTCACCAGAAGAGCAAGAGAAGAACAGGTGAGTTCATCTCTCACTGAAAGCAAGCACCTTCCTGTTGTTTTGTTCAATCTGCAAGCAGGTCTGTGCTTGCCTTGGTCCTTCGACTAAGCATTTGAGCACTATATTTGATTGTGTACCTCTGTGGTGGTACTTGGGATGTCTCCCAGTTCATGTTGGTGAGGAGAAAATAAGAATTGTATTCCAATACATCTAAGAGCACCAGATTGAGATGATAAGTTTAAGATCAACCTACCCCAAGTTATTTCAGGTGTGGTTAATAAATTTTAAGCACATAGTTAAGACTTGTTTGTTTTCTAATTCATCTGATTAAATTCCTGCCTTTTGTCCTGATTGAGGATATTTATATCCCACTCTACCCTCAAACTGCTCAAAATGGCTCCCACAAATAATCTTTCCATTTAATTTCATATAGTTATAAGAATATCATTGTAAGAATATGTTAAATAGTATGACGGTACCTGGCAAAGAATACCAGGTTTGTGGATAGAAATTTGAGACCTGAATAGTGATTGGAAATATGCACTCCTAGTTCTCTGCAACCCTCAAATTTGAATCACCACACAATACCATAAATACTTCCAGTGCTAGTGGCCCGTGTGTGTGGCTGCTGCATCTCCCTGTAACTGTGCCACCAGTTATTTCAGCAGTTTTCCTCCTGTGCTTATTGTAGCAAAGCTGTAAATTATGTCATTTGGGCTGAGTGAATTGAGTCACAGCTCGTTCACTCATGCTTATGATTTAATTATAAACCAGCCCTTGTGGCAGTGACCATCATCACACCTTCTGACTGGAAGTCCTTACTTGTGTACCTGATTCTGCAAGTTAACTCTGGGACTTGGGTTTTAACCAGAGTTACCCTGAGAGTTTTGGGATCCTTTCCCAAGGCAGCTTTAGATAAGCCGTGATTGATTGATTGATTGATCTTTCTGCTCATCTCACAATGGTAATGTTAGGTGGCATGCAAGGATTAAAACACAACATCCACAGCATTCAAGAACTCCACTCATAGAGAAACACATAACCACAGCAGATTTCTGTTTTCACTGGTGCCAAGGAAAAGTGCTGGACGATTGCCTGCTTCTCTAAGCTCTTATTATTGCATGATTTTCACTCATGTACGCTCTGATCCTGCAAAGCCCCATCAACTTGTGCAGCTAAGGTTGTTTTTCCATTTCTAATTTGCACTGCTTATTCACTGAGCCACAGAAGTGTAGGAGTTGGAGAAATACCAAGACGTGTACACAACAGTATCCTCTGCTTAAGGTCTGAATTGTTTTCAAATCTTTGCTTTAAATCAGTGGCCCCTAACCTTTTGGGCCCCAGGGACTGGTTCTATGGAGGAAGGTTTTTCCGTGGACTGGAGAGGACATGGTTTCGCATCACAGGTGGGTTCTGAATCTTCTTACTGCCGGTTCGCTCAGGGTTCCGCCTTGAGCGCGCACGGCAATCAAAAAATAGCTTCTGCGCATGTGTAGAAGCAAAATCCAAAATGGCGCCGCCCACGGAGACACCGAAGGAACTGGCTCTGTGATGGCATCGTGGAGTTACTACCTACTCTATAGAACTGGATAGAACCAGTAAGAACCCACCTCTATGGTGAAGCATGTATGAACAATTAATAATAGAACCCTGCTCTATGTGTGGATGCCCTTGAAAAATATCCAGAAGCTTCAATTGATTAAAAATGCAGCAGCCCATATGATTTTGTGAGAGCCTAGATGTGCATCTCTTCTGCGGAAGCTGCAATGGCTGCTGATTTGCTTCTGGGTCTAATTTAAGATGCTGGTTGTCATTTTTAAAGCCCTACATGGGTTGTGGCCACGTTATTTGAAGAACTGTCTTTTCCTAGTCACATCTATTTGACCTAGCAGAGCAGGGAGACAGGAAATGCTATGGATCCATTTCCTAAGGAAGTACATCTAATAGGACCAAGAAGAAGGGCCTTCTCTATGGTGGCTCCCTCCCTACGGAACATCATCCTCACACAGATAAGATTGGGCCCCATTTTGACACTCTTTTGCAAGGCCCGGAAAATCTTGTTTTCCTAACAGACCTGGAGAACCCAGAGTGGGATGGAGTCCATCAAGTGGCTTTTTTGTTTGAGTGATTCTTGTCATCATGTGGATGAGGGGTTATTGCTTCTTATTGTTTTTTTTATTATTAGATTTTTATTATTATCTTTTTATTATTGGGATACTATTATTACCTTTGTAAGATGCCCAAAGTTACTGAGAGTGAGTTGGACGGGAATATAAATTTTCTTGAATAAATAAATAAAATTGAATAATTAGAGAAACAGAAAATATCAAATTTCTAGTATTTTCACATGGTATAATTTTTTCCCATCTTGATAACTGAAGTTGCCTTTTCCCCTCTTTGGGCACCAGACCATAATCTAATACCACAACTGACAAATATTTAAGAGTACAAGAATGTTGCAGTGAGCAGTGAAAAATTGTGAGAAAATAATGCTGATATAGAATTTCATCAGTCATAGGCTTAGGAACTTGTTATTTTTTTAAAAAAATATCACAGAATCTTGCAGAATATTACAATGTAGCACATTTCACTACCTGTATATCTGCTGTTCACAGGATTTGAATGTATGCCCACATTAGTTTTAGTCTTGAGAATTCTGAATCAGAACTGGTGTTAGCAGGGAAATGTACAATTTACATATTTATAGCTTGTGATTTGTGCATCAACTGAACCATCAGGAATGTTCAGAAAATGTTATGTGACCCAGAAGACGAAATAATTCATACAGCTTTAAATGGACGTAAAGATAAGGAATAGATTAAAAGGAAACGTGGATAGATCCTGAAAAAGTGACAAGACATCTTTTCAATTGAACTCAGAACAATGTTGAACTACCTTCTCTTTCTCCCTTCCCTTTTAATGATTTCCCACATTTCTTCTTTGTGTGTCTAATAATTATACTTACAAATTTACAATTTATAAAGTTCACCTGTATTTAATGCTACAACTATACAAATACACTTGTCCTATTTTATGTTCTCAAAAGGTAGATTGTTTTGGTTTGTTGAAAAGATCTAGGACAGTGATGGCTAACCTTTTTGCCGTTGTGTGACAAAAGCAGGGAGACTCCAGTTGTCACGCATGTGCGTGCCCACACTCATAATTCAATGTGTCCCATCCCCCCCACACTTACGCGCATGACCCCCTGCGTTCCCCCTGCTTTTGGCACGTGATGGCTCGGTGGGCCCGGTAGGCCTGTTTTTCGTCCTCCCCAGGCTCCAGAGGCTTTCTAGGAGCCTGGGGAGGGCAAAAACAGTCTTCCCCAGAGGGCCTCCAGAGGCTGGAAACATCCCATTTCCCAACTTATGGTGGGACCAGAAGGCCAGTTTTTCAACCTCTCCAGGCTCCACAGGCTTTCTAGGAGCCTGGGGAGGATGAAAACAGCCTTCCCCACCTCTCCGGATGCCCTCCAAAGGCCAGAAATGCCCTCCCAGAACCTCCGCATGAGCCCTTTATTTACCTCAAAATGGGCTGCATGGAAACTCCTGGGAGGGGAAGGGGTGGCTAGCCAAAAATAAGCTGGCCAGCACCCACATGCGTGCTGGAGCTGATCTATGGCAATGACTCCCATGCTGGCATATATGGCTCTGCGTGCCCCCTGTGTCACGCGTGTCATAGATTCACCATTATGGATCTAGGAAGTTTAAAAGTGAGTGGTTAATAGGTTTGAAGAACCTGGTCTAAAGATGTAGAAGTCAGGGATTTAGTAAATTCTAATATAATTCATACACATATTCTTTTCATATTTCCATTATGCCATGAGTAGAAATGTAACATTGGATGTCATATTTAACTATATTGCAGCTATAAAGATAAATAAATTAGTAAGAATGGAAGTGAATAGAAGTTCTTAGGTTCTCTTGGCTTTAGATTTGCCTATCTCTATATAGTTCTATAAAGAATTAAGTGAAGTCTTTCCCCTAATAAAAATTATCTCATTCTAAATTAATAATACATTTAATTGTCCCTCCCTAGTACACAACATTATACATTTATTGGTTTATTTTGTCCCATTAGAAAGCCTTCAGTCAGACCTGTCCACTAACTTCAAATGCTCTTATTCCTTAAGAAACATGCTAAAGAATGGAGCCTTCAGGTCTATTTAAATTTTCCAACATACAAGGCAGTCATTGTGTTTTTTTTAAAAAAATACATCAGTTAGGCTGGATGACAACTATGTCTGATTATTTTATTTTTCTGACCCAGTATGGGCTAATTTCTGATAGCCACCATTGTTCTGCCATTGGTATTGACAAAGTAAGTACATGGGCGTCCACGGTTCTTGTTCAGGTTTATTCATTGCACCATTCTGATAGCGACTGAACTTTATCACCTGCACAAAAGACTGGTATTTAACAAACTTTGATTAGTTTATCTGAAATTTATTTATTAGAAATTTTCCTAGTAGGAGCGCTGCATGCCTGCAGATATCTTTCGCCTGGAATAACATTCTTTGAAGTCTAGATGTTGTCTTGAAACAAAAGTACTTCAAAGGAAGCATATCGTGCACCTGGGCCAGAACAAAATCAGTTTTGCTTGACCTGTCCTGTATCTGGTGTGGTTAGCAGCTAATAACCAAATGCAAGACCTTACAATGATAAATTCAGGTTAATGTTTAAAAGAAGGCAATCTTCTTGCTCAAGACTAGTTGTAACTAACTGATTTGTCATACTGATATAATAAAATTAATGTGACTCTTGCATATGGGAATAATCTTACAATAGCTGCCTATACCATAGAAACTTCTAAGGCTTCTTCTATGGGAATCTGCAGGGGGCAGGCAAAGGCAAATGACAATGTGTGTTTGATGACATCATCTTGTCAACATTAGCCATTTGCATTCTTGGGTCAGACATTATGATAAAATTACATAGGTATGTGGTTTGTTCAATGGTGTCACATACATGCTTTGATTTTGACATAATGGGATTTTGCTGTAGATGCTGCCGGTACCATTCCCAAAGATGCTTTTTCAAGAGGCAACTGGGCTTTCTTTGTTTTTTTCTTGAAGACCTTTTGCTTCTCATCCCAAAAGCTTTTTCAGTTCTGACAGAATGGTGGAGGATGGAAGGATTTATATTCCTTGCAGTCATTTGATCATTAGCACTCTTTCTGGTGGCATTGTATGATCCACGGTGGTGTAGTGGTTAGAGTGCAGTACTGCAGGCTACTTCTGCTGACTGCTGGCTGCCTGAAATTTGGCAGTTCAACTCTCACCAGGCTCAAGGTTGACTCAGCTTTCTATCCTTCCGAGGTGGGTAAAATGAGGACCCAGATTATTGGGGGCAATAGGCTGACTCTGTAAATCGCTTAGAGAGGGCTTTAAAGTGGTATATAAGTCTAAATGTTATTGCTACTGCTATTATATCTCTAGTCATCCAAATCAAGATCAGTGGTACTCTTTGCTTTCTGGGGGAAAATGAGATATTTCATCAGTTATAAATAAGTTTAGTTATCACTGTATACAGGGCTTTTTTTCTCAGAGAAAAGGTGGTGGAACTCACCTCCCTCCCCTGGCCACGCCCCCACCCAAACCT
>JANHFT010003355.1:104510-123298 GCA_032467955.1 Pseudoxenodon macrops | reverse complement strand
AGCTTCTAAAGCACAGCTGATAGAGAGAAGCAATGAAAAAAGCCTGCAAAGACTTAGGGCTGAAAAAAAGCTTCTTCGGAGGGAGTAGCAATGAAAAAGGCCTGTAAAGACTTAGGGCTGAAAAAAAGCTTCTTCGGAGGGAGTAGCAATGAAAAAAAGCCTGTAAAGACTTGGGGCTGAAAAAAAGCTGCTTCGGAGGGAGTAGCAATGAAAAAAGCCTGCAAAGACTTAGATGCACCCACATTTTCAGCCTCTTTTAGGGAGGGAAAAAGTGCATCTTATACTCCGAAATCTTATACTGGTTTTGGTTTTAGTAATGTTACATGATTCCAATATCCTGGCTTATTGAAACATGTTTACGATTACTCATGCCTTAGGCTTAGGGCAATGTATGAACAGGGTCATGTTTTGGCTTGTGTTTTTGTTTCTGCAGCTGATGAGAACATCAGCGGATCTTTTCCGTCTGGTTCCTTTCTTGGTGTTCATCATCGTACCTTTCATGGAATTCCTGTTACCTGTATTTCTTAAACTCTTTCCCGAGATGTTGCCTTCGACCTTTGAAACGGAATCGAAAAAGGTCAGTTTTTCCATTTTGAAAAAAAAAAAAGCTCAATCTTTGTGTCGTGAACTGTGACATGATGCCTCCATCTTAGGAATTCTTTGCCTCCAGCAGGATATAAATCTACCCGTCCAGAAAAAAATTAATCTCCGCAAGAAGTGGAGGAGGACAAGAACCTAGGATGACCTTGGTTCAAATCCTCACTGAGATACAAAGTGCTTGAATAATTTTAATGAAGTTTTTCTCCTGCTCAGATAGACAGGATACAAGGCACATAATAATGCACATTCCCCCAGGCAGCAGGGAGGAAAGTGTGAAATGAACGGATTAACAAAAATAGACAATATGGGTAGCATGTTCAAAGAGAGGAGCATATCACAGAATTGTCTTGCTCTGCCATTTGTAAAGATTTGCGTGAGATATTCTTCTCTTTTCTCATCGTTCCTACTACTTTCTTCTCCTATTGGTATCTTATGATTTATCACTTGTTTATGATTTCTGAGGGGCTGCCACAAGGAAGAGGGGTGGGTCAAATTATTCTCCAAAGCATCTGAGGGCAGGACAAGAAACAATGGATGGAAGCTAACCAAGAAGAGAACCAATATAAGGATAAATTTCCTAACAGGGAGGACAATTAACCAGTGGAACAACTTGCCTTCCGAAGTTGTGGGTGTTTCATCACTGGAGATTTTTAAGAAGAGACTGGATAGTCATTTGTCTGAAATGGTATAGGGTTCTCCAGCTTGAGCAGGGGGCTGGACTAGAAGACCTCCAAGGTCCCTTCCTGCTCATTCTATTCTAGGCTTGTATTTTATGATTTATGATCTATGACTTGCCACTTGTGTAAGTGTTGTTTGTACGTACAACATACAAGTGTTGTTTGTACGTACAACATACAAGTGTTGTATGTACACTGAGAGCTTATGCACCGGAGACAAGCTCCTTGTGCGTCCAATCACACTTAGCCAATAAAGAAGAATTCTCTTTTCTGTTCTCTATTCCTATTCTATTCTAAAATCCCAGAGATAGTTTGGAATTAAAATGTACCACAATTGCACATGCTTTACCCTCCAGGACAGCCAGGGAGTGTAGGATGACACTGGCAAATGCAAGTAGTCTTCAACTTACCATTCCTTTAGTGACAACTCAAAGTTACAACAGCACTGGAGAAAGTGACTTATGGCCGTTTTTCACACTTACAACTGTGGCAGCCTCCCTGTAATCATGTAATCAAAATTATGTACTTATGACGGTTGCAGTGTCTCCAAGGGACATGCAATCCCCTTTTGCGACCAAGCCAGATCAACAGAGAAGTCTGATTCGCTTAACAACTTCACAACTGCAGTGATTCACTTGACAACTGGCAAGGAAGGTCGTACAACGGGGCAGAGCTCACTTAACAACTGCCTTGCTTAGCAACGAAAATTTTGGGCTCAATTTTGGTTGCAAGTTGAAGACTACTTGTACTCTTCCAAAGAGGACCCGGAAGAGTTTTAAATGTCTTTAAAGCGTTTTTGGGAGGTATGTGAAAATACACATTGCCTTGAAGCTGAACTGTTTGAGTCTATGGATGGGTTTGAAGTGCAGAATAGGTAGTATTCTTCGTATTTTTCGGAGTATAAGAGCCATTTTTTCCTCCCCTCTAAAAGAGGCTGATAATTTGGGTGCGTCTTATACTCTGAATGTAGCTTTTTCAAAGCTTTTTTCCCCCAGCAATAACAAGGTGCTAGTGATCTTCCAGGCTTTGCCGGCTTTTTTCATTGATTCTCTCTGTCAGCTGTGCTTTAGAAGCTTTTTTTCAGCTCTAGGTCTTTGCAGGCTTTTTTCACTGCTTCTCTCTATCAGCTGTGCTTTAGAAGCTTTTTTTTCCAGCCCTAACCAGGGGATAAAATAATGTGCTGAAGCTGACAAGACTAAGGACGCTAGCCAGATGAAGACCGAGTAGGCAGATTCCCCCCTCCCTATTTTCCTCCCTAAAAATTAAGGTGTGTCTTATACTCCAAAAAATATGGTGTGTACACACACACACACACACTTTGAATGCAATAAGAAAAAATGTGTGTTGGAGAAAATAGATCAAATACACATTCTGGCTTTGGGCATCTCAGGACTTAAAAAGACCTTTATCATTCCTTGGCCGATGAAAACAGGCTTGTGATCTTCCTAGGAGAAAGAAGCTGGCTTCCTTTTCTGAGCACCATGCTGATTCTGATTACCTTCCCTTGTGCCTCCCATGCCCTTCTCTGAGCACGATCTAAGATGACTTATGTGCATTAGCAATAGTAATAGCACTTAGACTTATATACCGCTCTATAGTGCTTTGCAGCCCTCTCTAAGCGGTTTACAGAGTCAGCCTCTTGCCCCCAACAATCTGGCTCCTCATTTTACCCACCTCGAAAGGATGGAAGGCTGAGTCCACCTTGAGCCTGGTGAGATTTGAACTGCCAAATATACAGGCAGCAGAAGTAGCCTGTAGTACTGCACTCTAGCCACTGCGCCGCCGAGGCTCATAACTTTTAACTTTGGTCCTGTTCCATTCTCAGTCATCCTTTATACTTCCAGTTTTACAGAGTCTCTCTCTTCAGTCTTTCAAGTTGGCCCTGGTCTGCCAAATCAAACTTCAAAATATCCTGGATCCACGATTTTGCCAACCATGCTGGGATCATATGACAATTGGTGGTATTATGAAAACGATTATTCTGAGTTATAAGGACAGCCCTCCTGCTATGTATTCCCCTGTTATGGCCTTCTAAAAAACACCAGTTTGTTGGCTTGTTTGGTTGGTTGTGCATTTGTTGGAATAGCTCTTGGGTGGCACCAGTGCTGGGATTCAGCCAGCTCGCACCTATTCGGGAGAACCGGTTGTTAACTTTCTAAGCAGTTCGGAGAACCGGTTGTTGGAAGAAATCTCGTTTTGTTTTTTTCCCCACTTTACAGGGCTAATCCTGTAAAGAAGGCAGGAAGGAAACATTCTGGTGTTGTTTGTAGCCTAATCTTTATCGCCCTGCTTACAGAAACTGCCTCTCTGATTAACCCTTATGACATTGTAACAGCTAAGACTAAGCGCCCATCGACGTGAATGACGTTGAGTTGGCCACGCCTACCCAGTCACATGATCACCAAGCCACACCTACCCAGCTGGTCATTAGGGCAGAGAACCAGTTGTTAACTTATTTAAATCTCACCACTGTTTGTAGTTCTTGATTTGTCACCAAATTGAGCCCAAAACTTTTGTTGCTAAGCCAGGCAGTGGTTAAGTGAGCCTAGCCCTGTTTTACGACCTTTCTTGCCACAGTTGTTAAGTGAACCACAGTGGTTGTTCCATTATTAACAAGGTTGTTAAGTGAATCTGGCTTCCCCACAGACTTTGCTCATCAGAAAGTCCCAAAAGGGGATCACATGACAGTGCAACCCTCATAAATTCATGTCAGTTGCCAAGGGCCTGAAGTTTGATCACATTCAATGACCATGGGGGACACTGCAACAGTCGTATGTGTGAAAAACAGTCACAAGTCAAGTTTTTTTCAGTGCCGTTGTAACTTCAAATGGTCACTAACTAACAGCTGTTTATCTGCATATGTTTGTGCGTGTGCATAAATATATGTATGTATATATTCAAAATTGTATCTATCTATTTATTTGTTTGTTTATTTATTTGTTTATTTATTTATTGAATAAAGTCACCCATGGTGACTGAAGGCAGCTTCTTCTTGTTCGTCGCGAAGTCGTGTCTGACCCATCGCGACCCCATGGACAACGTTCCTCCAGGCCTTCCTGTCCTATACCATCCCCCGGAGACTATTTAAGCTCACGCCGACTGCTTCAGTGACTCCATCCAGCTCGTTCTCTGCCATCCCCTTCTTCTTTTGCCATCAGTCTTTCCCAGCATGAGGCTCTTCTCCAGGGAGTCCTTCCTTCTCATTAGATAGCCAAAGTATTTGAGTTTCCTCTTCAGGATCTGGCCTTCTAAAGAGCAGTCAGGGTTGATCTCTTCTAGGAATTTATTTATTTATTTTGTCAAGTATGTATATGATTACAGATAAAGAATAAACATGATTGTGAATATATAAGATGTACAAACATGATATTTGATGAATACATGGGGACATTAGGACAGGGATGGTAGGTACGCTGGTGCGCTTATGCACGCCCCTTACTGGTTTGATTACTTAGATTCCAATAAATCTCTCTCTCTCTCTCTCTCTCTGTCTTTCTCTCGTTGTCTCTCTCTCTCTCTCTCTGTCTTTCTCTCATTGTCTCTGTCTCTCTGTCTCTCTGTCTCTCTCTGTGTCTCTCTCTCTCTCTGTCTTTCTCTCTTTGTCTCTCTCTGTCTTTGTGTCTGTCTCTCTCTCTCTCTCTGTCTCTCTCTCTCTCTCTGTCTCTCTCTCTCTCTCTCTTTCTCTCTCTCGTTGTCTCTCTCTCTCTGTGTGTCTCTGTGTCTCTGTCTCTCTCTGTCTCTCTGTCTCTGTCTCTCTCTTTCTCTGTCTGTCTTTCTCTCGTTGTCTCTCTCTCTCTGTCTCTCTGTCTCTCTCTCTCTCTCTGTCTCTGTCTCTCTCTTCCACTCCTATCATGGTCACCAATAGGTATACAACTAAGACTCTAAACAGGTTCTTTAAATGATATTAATCCGGATGAGACAAATCATTGAATTCCAGTAGCTCACACCAACTGTGAACGGCTTTATTTTGTAGGCTTTTCTCTCCGATTTCGAAACATTACACCCTGGAATTCTTTCCCCCCCTCGGCAACTAACATCCATTTGTCCCTTCAAACCTGACCACGGAGAAGAGGCAAACACGATCGTCTTCTGTGAAGTTCCCAGTACTGTTTATTCTTGAAACTTGGCAGCTGGATTGTCTTCTGAACTAAGCGGAAACATAGACGCGCATTTATTTGAAGGACTCCCACCTCCCCACAGGCCTGAACGGGGAAGAAAGGGGCAGGAAGCTTCGAGGGTTACTGGCGTTTCTCGGGCGCAGCTGTCTTTTCTTTAACACTTCCACACATTTTCAGACAGCAAGACTGAGAAACCATCTTGAGGAGTGAAAACAGAGCCCTATTCAACCCAGGCTTCTTTCTCCCTTGTTTGATCAGAAACAGAGGAAGCGTTCAGGAAAAGTTTTTGAAGGGAACGAGGGAGAGAGAGAGAAAGAAAGAAAGAGAGAAAGGAATGATGCCCTCGCTTCCAGCCCACACAAGATAGATTGAAAGGATTTTTTTTGGGGGGGAGAGGGAGTGTAGTTTGGTTTTTAAGAGTTCGGATAAGAATGCTTCTCTCTTTTGTTGCATATATTTAAAAAAACACAACCCTCTTAATTCAGGCTATGTTGTGGGAATCTTCAGTGCTGTGGGTTTGCTGAGGGTCTCCAAAAGGGTCTGCCAAGGAACAGCTCTGCAATCTGACAAATGCAAAGAAGAAGCAAGTAAGAGGATTAAAGGCCTAGCGACAAAAACATATGAAGAACGGTTGCAGGAATTGGGTATGGCTAGGAAGATCTAGGGACGCAGGGGCTCGGTGGCTAAGACGCTGAGCTTGTCGATCAGAAAGGTCAGCAGTTTGGTGGGTTCGAATCCCTAGCGCCGCATAACCGAGTGAGCTACCGTGACTTGTGGGACACAGTGACTAAGATGCTGAGCTTCTTGATCAGAAGGTCAGCAGTTCGGCGGTTCGAATCCCTAGCGCTGTGTAACAGAGTGAGCTCCCGTGACTTGTCCCAGCTTCTGCCAACCTAGCAGTTCGAAAGCACGTTAAAAAATGCAAGTAGAAAAATAGCGACCACCTTTGGTGGGAAGGTAACAGCATTCCGTGCACCTTTGGCATTCAGTCATGCCGGCCACATGACCACGGAGATGTCTTCGGACAGCGCTGGTGCTTCGGCTTTGAAACGGAGATGAGCACCGCCCCCTAGAGTTGGGAAGGACTAATACATATGTGCAAGGGGAACCTTTACCTTCACCTAGGAAGATCTAGGGGTGACATGATAGCAGTATTCCAGTAATTGTGGGGCTGCCACAAAGAAGAGGGGGTCAAATTATTTTGTTAAATAGTTTGACATTTGTTAAGTGAGTTTTGCCCTATTTTACAACCTTTCTTGCCACAGCTGTTAAGTGAATCGCCACGATTGATAAGTTAGTAACCTGGTTGTTAAGTCAATCTGGCTTCTCCATTGACTTGGCTTGTCAGGTTGCAAAAGGGAATCACGTGACCTCGGGACGTTGCAACCGTCATAAGTATGAACCAGTTCCCAAGCAGCTAAACTTTGATTACATGATCATGGGCATCAGGAAAATGGTCAACAGTTGGTCACTTCTAGTCCAATCCCCTGCTCGGGCAGGAAGGCCTATACCATTCCAGACAAGAAGCTGTCCATTCTCTTCTTCAAAGCCTCCAAGGTTGGAGCACAACTTCTGAAGGCAAGCTGTTCCACTGGTTAATTGTTCTTGTTATCAGGAAATTTCTCCTTAGTTCTAGGTTGCTGCTCTCTTTGATTAGTTTCCATCCATTGCTTCTTGTCTGCCTTCAGGTGCTTTGGAGAATAGCTTGACCTCTTCTTCTTTGAGGCAGTCCCTGAGATATTGGAAGACTGCTATCATGTCGCCCCAGTCCTTCTTTTCACTAAATTAGGCATATCCTATTCCTGCAATTGTTCTTCATATTTTAGCCTCCAGTCCCCTAATCATCTTTGTTGCTCTTGTCTGCACTCTTTCTAGAGTTTCAACCTCTTTTTCCTATTGTGATAACCAAAACTGAATGCAGTATTCCAAGTGTGGCCTTACCAAAACCTTACTTTGGTACTTAACGTTCTAACATTTCACGTGATCTTGATTCTATCCCTCTGTTGATGCAGCCTAGGATTGTGTTGGCTCTTTTGGCTGCTGCTGTACAATGCTGGGTCATATTTAAATGGTTGTCCACTAGGACTCCAAGATCCCTCTCACGGTTACTGCTATTGAGCTAAGTTTCACCTAATCTGTACCTGTATATTCGTTATTCCTTGTCTAAGTGTAAAACCTTACTTTTCTCTAGATGGAATTACAGTTTGTAAGATAGGACCCAATGTCAAGACTCAGATGGATTTTGACCTTATCTTATCTGGGGTGGTTGACTGTTCCTGTCATCTTGGTGTCACCTGCCATATTTGATGAGTTCCCCTTCTATTCCCTCATCTAAATCGTTGATGAAGATATTGAAGAGTTCTGCATAACTAGATTGTAACACACCAGTCCCATTTAGCTGTTTGTGCTGTCTATTAGCTGGAACAGGAGGAGAAAAGGAATTTTTAAAAATGAAATCTGGCAGGCCAGAACGCACACCGAGATGGCCCAGTGCTTAGAGTGCAGCACTGCAGGCTACTTCAGCTGACTGCTAGCTGCAGTTTGGCAGTTCAAATCTTACTGGCTCAAGGTTGACTCAGTCTTCCACCCTTCCGAGGTGGGTAAAATGAGGACTCAGATTGTTGGGGGCAAGAGGCTGACTCTGTAAACCGCTTAGAGAGGGCTGCAAAGCACTGTAAAACATGTAAGTCTAAGTGCTATTGCTGTATGCATCAGATACACTGTCCTTCCACATCTAAATCTACACAACTAGCATTTGATCGAACTAGCAATCAAACTAACAAGGTAATTCAATAACAATAGCAACTATATAATGCTGACGAGGAGGAGGAGGAATAAAATGTATATTCTATGGACTTCCAACAATTCTGGGTAGCTCAGAAAGAGGTAACCAGAAGAGTTTGACTTAATGTGTTACTTCCCTGGAGGCAAGCAGGACTGCTCACCAGAGTTCATTTACTATTAAATAGGTATGCCCAAACTTTGCAACTCTTCCCCAAACAGAGTAAAAGAGGAAATGGAAAGATACGAGCCCAGATTACAGGACTGAATAAAAAAGTATACAATGAGTATATATTTTCACAATACATTTCAATTGGGCTCATTTCTGGTTAGGTTGGATCAAGGAAGGAATAATAAATGCAAGCATGGGAGGGAATAAAAGGAGAACTCATCAAATTTGCAGATGACACTAAACTGGCAGGAATAGCCAACACCCCAGAAGACAAACTCAGGATCCTAAAAGATCTTGACAAACTTGAACAATGGGCACTATCCATGAATGTGGAGAAAAGCAAAGTTTTACATTTAGGCAGGAAAAACCAAAGGTATAAGTACAGATGAGGTGAGACCTGGTTCAAAATCAGTAACTGTGAGAGGGACCTTGGAGTCCTAGTGGACGATCACTTGAATATGAGCCAGCCGTGTGCACCAGCAGCCAAAAAAGTGAATACAAACCTGGATTGTATAAACAGAGGCATAGAATCAAGATCGCCAACGTCTGATGATGGATAAAGAAGAAGAAGAAGAAGAAGAAGAAGAAGAAGAAGAAGAAGAAGAAGAAGAAGAAGAAGAAGAAGAAGAAGAAGAAAGACTGATACATAATGAACACTCCTTCAGCAACTGTTGAAACTTCAAAGTGTGCTGAATGAGTGATGGTTACAACTGGTCCTTGTACTTACAGTAATCATCTCTGCTGTTGAATGACAATGGTTTGGGTACTTGGCAACAAACTTGCAATTACATCACAGCATCCCATAGTCACGTGATTACTATTTGTGACCTTTTTTTGGCCAGCTTCCTATATAAACATAATCAATGAAGTCAGCAGGAGATAGCAAAAATGATAGCCATCTCACTTAATGACTTACGGTGATTTGTTTAACATTGACTACTTGGAAGTGCTGGAATTTCTGTCACTGAGTGGGGATGGTTATGTGACATCATGCTCTGCAATCAGGTTGCTTAGCAACAGAAATCCAGGTCTTAATTACCGTCATTAAGTGAGGACTACCTGTGATGTGCAATGCTCCCATTCAGAATTGGCTTCAGGATTTAAGTATTTACCTTTCTCGGAGGTGCCTGAAGCTCTTTCTAAATTTTTGTGGAAAACATCTTAAAAGATGGGTAACCTTTTCTACCGACTGCCATTTGCAAGATTTTAAAAAGCAGCATTGAAACAGGTTCCTTCTGTCAGGGTAATCCATCTAGTTATATGCACTGTTATAGGCATGTATTTATGCTTTCCTGCACAAATTATCTTACCCAACCTAATCTGTGCCTTTACTTAAAACGCATAAGATGTTTTTTTTTCTCTTTAAAATCTCATGTAGTCACTTCCCAATTAATTTAAAACCAGACTAAATCAAATCCTAGCCCATATTTTCATGGCCTCTTTCATACTATCTGCTAGCAAGAGGTCAATAAATAATGAAAATCAAAGCTTCCTTCTTTCCTTTCTCTTGATGTCGGTCTAGAATTCTGACCACTAACAACACACTACAAAAAGACCTTGGAAAAAGTGTAGAGGATATTAAGGGCTTGGAGGCTACATCCTGTGGGAAGCAGTTCTTGGACCTCGATGCATTTAGTCCAAAGAAGAGACAGAAACACAAAACCAAAGACTTCCAATGACTTAAGGCAGGGCTGTCCAACCTTACACCTTGAAGACTTGTGGACTTCAACTCCCAGAATTCCCCAGACAGCCATTCAGCTTCCATGCTAACTGAGGAATTCTGGGAGTTGAGGTCCACAAGTCTTAAAAGTTGCCAAGGTTGGACAGCCCTGTTTTAATCCAGACATTTGGCCACTGGTTCATATTTATGATTGTTGCAGTGTCGCTGGTTCAGATGATCATCTTTTGCTACCTTCTGACAAGCAAAGTCAATGGGGAAACCAGATTCGCTTAACAACTGTGTTATTAACTTAAGAACTGCAGTGATTCACTTAACAACTATGGCAAGAAGTTGGGGCAAAATTCACTCAACAAACATTTCACGTAGAAACAGAACTTTTGGAGTCAATTGTGGCCATAAGTTGAGGACTACTGAGAATTGTCTCATCTGCAACTCTTCCGCCTATCTGATTTCCACATACCATTATAATATACATCAATATGAGCCGCAGTGGCACAGTGGTTAGAATCCATTACTGCAGTAATGCAGTACTGCTGACTGCCGGCTGCCTAGAATTTGGCAGTTTGAATCTCACCAGGCTCAAGGTTGACTCAGCCTTCCATCCAGGGGTAAAAGCTGTCAGGTTCTGGAGAACCGGTAGCGGAAATTTTGAGTAGTTCGGAGAACCGGCAAATATCACCTCTGGCTGGCCCCAGAGTAGAGAGGGAATGGAGATTTTGCAGCATCCTTCCCCGGCCACGCCCACCAAGCCACGCCCACAGAACCGGTAGGAAAAAAATGGATTTCACCCCTGCTTCCATCCTTCCGAGGTGGGTAAAATGAGGACCTAGATTGTTGGGAGGCAATATGCTGACTCTGTAAACCACTTAGAGAGGGCTGTAAAACACTGTAAAGCGGTATATAAGTTTAAATGCTATTGCTGTGACATTCTTTTGTTTTGATACAGTTTTACACGTATTTCCAAAACCTGCTCAATTTCTTTCAGAGTTACATGCGTGAAAACAGTTACATATACTGATTTTTTTTGGCCAGATATGTCTAACTGTGGAAGTTGAAACCCTAAGAGAAGGAAAAGCAAATTCAAGCAAATAAGTTCCATCTCCGAATAGCAAGAGAGAAAGTCAAGTGCTCCTTCTAGGCAAGGAAATTCTACAGTAATAGGTTCATTTTTAAAAAATGTTTCTTGTTTATCTCCATCCTGATGAAAGACATACAGAGCAAATTTGTAAACAGAGCCTCTATTGTCATTTTGGAAGCCTAAGGCTCAAACATATAGAGGCAATTTTGAGATAGACAACATTTTTCTGACCTAAAATCACATTTGACTAGTTTTATGAGGTACAAAGACCTACCTCACAGACATGGACAGGGCTGTTTTTATAATAGGGAAGTTTAATTGAAATATATCCGTATCATTGTCCCTCCACAATGTTCTCTTTGGAATGATGGCACATTTAAAAAAAGGTATTTGAGTCTGAAAACCATTCCTTCTTCTGAAAAATACCTTTTTTTTTTTGTCTTCAATTTCTCCCCTGCTCCTCCAATCTTGAAGGTCAATTAGGACTTTTGATTTGACTTTTGCTCTACATTTATTCCATTGAAGCTACGGGATGATCTGCAAAAGCCTTTTCTCATCCTGTTTTATCATAGTGAGAAATGTTCTCTGGACTCTTCCAATTACTTGCAAATAGGGAAAGAAAAAGAGCGATCAAGAAGGGAGATAAAAATGAGACAAATAAATTCATTAAAATGGAAGCTGCTGAAATCATGTCAGCGCAGTACTTATTTAATAGATATGATTTATCTGGCGCACCAGATTTTAACTGCGGACCAAGTAATTCATTATTGCTGTATCTGCCTTCTCTATCTTATTCTGTGCTTGACATCTTAGTTCACCTGGTTCCTGGCGAGAACTAGATTCCTTCCGACATAATGGGCTGTGTTCCCACAACATGCTTAAGAGGTCCCTTCCAAAGACGCAAGCTGCATTTGCACAACATGCTAAAGTTGTTTAGTTTTAACGTTGCTTAGTTATTTTGGGGCTTCGCATATTGTTATCAACCTAAGACACCTTGTTTTTGTCATTCGCTGTGCTGCATAACCCTTCAGAATAGGTTAATTCAGCAATCAGATCAAGTATATTGTGTGAACCCAGCCAAATTCTATCCTGATTTCATAGTTTCAGGACCACGTTAGTTGAGAATTGTTTGGTTTTTTTTATAAGGGTTTCTTCTATTTGGGCTATGATACAGGGGTGAAATTCAAAAAATTCCCTACCTGTTCTGTGGGCATGGCTTGGTGGGCATGGCAGAGGAAGGATACTGCAAAATCTCCATTCCCTCCCCACTCTGGGGCCAGGGTTAGCAATATAGCTCCTTCCAGTTTATCCTAGAGGTACAACATCTCCTCTCCTTAGAAATGAACATCACTTCATGTCATCTGATGTAATTTCCTCATTTTGGAGAACTTGGCACACCTCTACTACTGGGAGGAGGGGAATCATGAACCTGTTGATTTTGAAGAAGCAAAGTTGTGTTGTTTTAATGATTAACAAGGATGTTAGTGGAAGCAAATTAGCACATTACTTTTAGATTTATATACTGTTTCATAGTGCTTTACAGCCCTCTCTAAGTGGTTTCCAGAGACAGTATATTGTCCCCAAGAGTCTGGGTCCTCATTTTACCAACCAAAGGCTGGATCAAAGGCTGAGTCAACCTTGAGCTGGTCAGGATCGAACTCCTGGCTGTGGACAGAGTCAGTCTACAATACTGCATTTTAACCACTGCACTACCACAGCTCTTTTATTGGATTCTTAGACAGTTTGAATCAGTGGTGGGTTTCACTTACCTTTGCTACTGTTTTGGAGATGTGTGCGCGTATGCCACTTCTGCACATATGCAGAAGCTTTTGCGCATGTGCAGAGTGTTCTAACTAGGGTGAACGGGTAGAAAACCGCCACTGGTTTGAATATGTTCCAGTGGGCATGTTACTGTGAATCATCCCATTTTTGTTACCATGATACAAAAAAAGGATGTTGAAACCCTAGAAAGAATGCAGAGAACAGCAACAAAAATGATTAGAGGTCTGGAGGCTAAAGCATATGCTAAACAATTGAGGGAACTGGATATGTCTAGTCTAACAAAGAGAAGGACTCGGCTAGAGTAGGGGACAGCAACCTGCGGCTCTGGAGCCGCATGTGGCTCTTTAATCCCTCTGCTGTGGCTCCCTGTTGCCAGTCAGCTCCACAATTGATAAGGCTTTCAGTTAGGACAGATAGAGGAAAAAGGAGGCCGTACTAGGAGGAGACTCTATGGTGGGGGAACCAGACTTCCAGTCAGCTCCAGAATTGAATGGGGGTCTTCTGGTTAGGATCTTTGTGGCTCTTTCAGTGTTTAAGGTTGCTGACCCCTGGGCTAGCATAGGATAGCTATCATAGCATAACATGATAGCAGTCTTCCAAAACCTGAGGGGCTATCACAGAGAGAAGGTGGTTGAAGTATTCTCCAAAGCACCTGAGGGCAGGCAAGAAGTAACGGATGAAAGCTTATCAAAGAGAGAGCCAACCTCGAATTAAGGAGACATTTCCTCTCAGTGAGAAAAATGTATCAGTGGAACAGCTTGCCTCCAGAAGTTGCAGGTGCGCCTTTTTAAGAAGAGATTGGACAGCTATTTGTCCAGAATGATATAAGATCTCCTGCTTAAGCAGGGGATTGGACTAGAAGACCTCCAAGGTCCCACCCAACTCTGTAATTCTGAATTCTGCAATCCACTAATATCCATTTTTCTGTGCTTCAAAATTCTCACTTACTCAGTATAGATTTGCAAGAGCCATATCACAATTTGGATGCCTCTATTTGAAGGGAAGATGTATTTGAATACCTTGAATTTTCTAAAAGCGTATGTTAATAATAGGCATAACCACAAAAAAATCAGGCATTAAGGAAAATTGCATATAAAACTCCATTCATTGTGAGCATATGGGTTTTCAGATTTTCTATTGTTTTTATTGTCTCCTCTGCTAAACTCCTATATATGCTAAATATATAACATATAAAAGTGTGTGTGTGTGTGTGTGTTAAGGAAATTTAAATAAGGTTCAGAGAGGGAAAAGAGGAGAGAAAGCTGTAAATTATGAGAGTACTCTCCAATTTTTAAAACATGTATTTAAAAATCTTCACAGGAGCAGCTGACACAATGATTGAATGGGAGTTGGGAATGGATTTTATACTTTTTAAAAAGGAAATGATAGTGTTTATCTGTGCTACCAGAACCTTTGCTCCATTTTAGTTAAAAAACTGGAAGGTGGGTTTTCTTAAGAGAGCAATTGAGTGGTATGTTGGCTTATTGATATATTTTCACAATTTAAAGAACTACACTAGAGTCACTAGAGATTTAAAGTAAAGTAAAGGCTGGGCTTGAAAAAGGACAAGAAATAATGGGTGGAAGCTTTTTTTAAAGAGACAGTCAACCAAGGAATAAGGAGATATTTTCTGACAGTGAGAACAATTAATTAATGGAATAGCTTGGCACCAGGAGTTGTGGATGCTCCATCACTGGAGGTATTAAAAAATAGATTGAACAATGATTTGACTGGGATGGTATAAGGCCATGATGGTAAACCTATGGCATGTGTGTCCCAAAGTGGTACATGGAGCCATGTCAGCTGGCACGCGCAGCATCACTTGTTCCTCTTCCGGGTTTCTGGAGCACATGAGCGTACAATGATCAGCTGTTTTATGTGGGTGCGGCAGTGCTGGAAACTGGAAGAACCAGTCTTCCGGTTGTGCACATGTGCACCGGCCAGCTGACCGTTGCTTGTGCATATGTGCCAGTAACCAGAAGACAAGCTGGTCGGTGCGCTAGTGTGTGCACCGGAAATTGGAAGTTAATTTCCTGGCACATGCATGCCCACTTGGCAGCTTCTCTTCCGGGGCGCGTCCCTGACGAGCATGCACGCTCCCTTTTTGGCAGTTGGGACCGAAACTGGTATAAGGCCTCTTGCTTTGAGCAGGGGGGGGTTGGACAAAAAGACCTGTGAGATTTCTTCCAACTCTACAACTTTACGTTCTAAATATCTCGCTGGCTGTGTGAGGGACTTTAATATTATTGGGATTTATACTCTACCCCTGTACAGCTTGGTTCTTATGAGTGAGTTGGTGAGTTGCAGTTTTTAGATGGATTGTCCCAAAACTAATATGTGTTTGACAAATAAATAAATTAAAATAAAAAATAAAAAACTGGCATGATAAAAGCAGGTTTGGATGAAGAATTGAAGGGAAGGGAGAGACAGAGCAGGGAATCCATTTTCAGAAGACAAATGTTGAGGTCACCCAAGCGAGATGCAACCTTTGAATTCATAAACATCATCTTTCAGCATCTACTTAAGTGCAGAAATGCCACTCTTTCCATTTCAAACCCAGTAATTTTCATCAAATGCCTATTTCTTTAATGCCTAACCAAACCAAATGCCTATCCAACCCGTTCCATCTCAAACTCTCAATGGGGTACGATGGTGTTTTTTTATATATATATACTGTATATTTCAAAATAAATATTCCTTTGCAGTAGACAAAATATCTAATCATGTATTTATCTATAAGTAGTTCCAAAAGTCAACATAATTATTCAAGTCCCATTATGTTTAATTTGCAACAAATTATGCGTTTAGCTTTAAGTCGAGGTTGCTAAGATGGTTAGAAAGATGTAGCTTCCTGCTATTTATAAAACTGAGCGTCAGTAGATTCATGGCTTCCATAGGGAATGAATTTAATTTTAAATTTAGCACCCAAGACAGAAAAAGTTTTTAAAAGTTTTTTTTTTTAATTACAGCTTGATCCTATCCATATGTATTGGCAAATATGCTCTATTGATTCCAGTGGAAGTTAATGAGCAACACATCTAATAAGAAATAAGCCCCATTGATTTCTGTTAGAAATAATCGCAGGTTATTTGACTCGAGCATTTTTTTCTTGTTTTAAAGAAGATGCATTTTATAAGTCGTTCTCGGAAGCAAACTACAATGAATAAGATACACCGTATTTTTCGGAGTATAAGACGCAGCTTAGTTTTTCGGGGAGGAAAATAGGGGAGGAAAAATTCTGCCTACCAGGTATTCATCTGGCTAGTCCTTAGCCTGGTCAGCTTCAGCACATTCGTTCGCTCGCTGGTTTTGAGGTTGGGGGTGGTTGGGGCTATGCTTCTAAAGCACAGCTGATCGTCGGATGGAGCAGCAATTAGAAAAGCAGGCAAAGAGGGGAAGGGGTAAGAGCAGGGGTGGGTTCTAACTTACCTCGCCGGCGGTTCGCTGCCTCCCGCACCGGGTGGGCACGCCGTGTGCACGCGCGCATGTGCAGTAGAAAAAAACCCAACCCCCCCAAAAAAAGGCCGAAAAGAAGATGGTGACGCATGCACAGTGCCACAAACTCGGCTTCTGCGCATGCACAGAAGAAAAAAAATCAGGGAATTTTTTCCCCCAAAAAAATAAAGAATAAAAAAAGATGGCGGTGCCCACGGAGCAGCAGAACCGTCTCCATGACATCACCATCGGCCTACTACCTACTCGGTAGAACCAGTCCGAACAGGTAGGAACCCACCTCTGGGTAAGAGAAGGCATCAGCTGTTTTGGGCACTGTGCCTCGAGCATTTGGAGACTGAAAACGCAATGCATGGAGCCCACAAACACAAACCATTGTCGGTGGCAATCTCTGCAGCCAGAAAGAGGATGCGCGGAGGCCGAAGGGGAGGGGATGGCAGGTGAGCAGAGCTACATTTGGAGTGTAAGACGCACCCAAATTTTCAGCCTCTTTTAGGCGGGAAAAAAGTGTGTCTTATACTCCGAAAATACGGGTAAGTCTTGTACTACACGTTAAGGGCTATAATCCAATGTTTCATATCCTTTTAATGGTGGCTTAGTCCTATTTCTAGGAGTAGCTGTAGATCCAGTTTTGATACCAATGAACAGTATTTTAACAACTGGAAGGAAGTAGCATTTGACATTTAAATCATGCATTTTCACTTAAACTGTACGTAGTTTAAAACAGTTTATTTAGTGACCGTTCAAAGTTACAACGGCACTGAATAAAAGTGACTTACGATCATTTTTCACACTTACGACCATTCCAGCATCCCCATGGTCACGTGATTCAAATTCAGATGCTTGGCAACTGACTCCTATTTATGACCATTGCAATGTCCCAGAGTCATGTGATTGCTTTCTGTGACCTTCTGACAAGCAAAATCAATGGGGAAGCCAGATTCGCCTAACAACTGTGCTATTAACTCAATAACTGCAGTGATTTGCTTAGCAAATGTGGCAAGAAAAGTGGCAAAATGAGCCAAAATTCACTTTAGAACTATCTTGCTTAGCAACGTAAATTGTGGGCTCAATGGTGGTTCCAAGTGGAGGACTACCATATTATTCTTTTCATCCATCCATAGGTGCAGAAAACAAAGTTTTACTCCGTGTGCTTGGAGCAGAAAATTCTTAAATGATTTGCAGTGCCTCTTGCCTAGCTTGCCAACTAATTTAGAAAAAAAACTTTTCCAAACTGGTCCTAGCAAATTCACAGATCACTGGCCTTAGCTTTAATCAGAAGTAAGCATTACTAATTTTAGTCCCATTGACTCCCAACAAGAAGGCAGGTTATTTTCTGCATGGATTCAGCTATTTGCTTGCATGATCACTAACATCAATCAACCTTGATTTGCTAAGGTAGCTAGGTAAAGACAAATCCTTTCCTCTAACTGGACAGATACCATCTGTTTCCACCAAGTGGTCAATGTTTCACCACAACATCCACCAAGAAGCAGCTTTTAGCTTCTGGTCAAGCTATTTTCCAAGGCATCTGAAGGCCAGACAAGGAATAATGGATGGAAACTGATCAAGGAGAGAGTCAACCTAGAAATAAGGAGGAATTTTCTGACAGTAAGAACAATCAATCAATGGAACAGAAGTTGCCATCGGAAGTTGTGGGAGCTTCACCACTGGAGGCTTTCAAGAAGAGACTGGACTGCCATTTGTCAGAAATGGTGTACGGTCTCCTGCTTGGGCAGGGGGTTGGACTAGATGACCTACAAGGTCCCTTCCAACTCTGTTAATCTGTTAACTCTGATCTAGCTCCAACCCATCTCCATTTTTCAACTCCAGTTGATGTGTCAGCTGTGAGTTTGTATCCAATCCAACATGCTGACTCATAATACTCAGGTTCAAAGTCTCATTTGCTTTACAAAGTCTTCTTTAGATTGGAATGTTCTTCAAAACTGCTTCTTCATGTGCAGCATTCAGCAAAACCAGGGAATAAAACATCATTCCACCAGCTTCTCTAAAAGGAATGAAGGACCCCAATCATTTGCTCCATCTGAAAATCCTGCCTCTTCATCCATCTACACATAGGAAAATACGATTTGCCCCAGGTTGCCATGAGACATTTAAGGCAAACCTCCAAAGATCGGCGTTCTTTGCAAACCTAATGCATGAAATATTTCCAGAAACTTCCCTACTTCCCTCATATTCATTTTTCTGTTCCTTTCAAAATGCTTCCAGGCTAAAACTACTTGTTGCCTCACTCATAGAGCACTGCAAACCAAGACAACTAGACACAAGAACAGTACTTGCGTATTGGCTGGCTGAGGAATTTGCTGACCCGTCGCATCCTGGATATAAACTGTTTCAACTCCTACTATTTACTAAGACTGCATTACTATTACTATTAGTCTTCTCATCGTTCCTATCACCCATCTCCTCCCACTTACGACTGCAG
>JANHFT010003355.1:85459-103756 GCA_032467955.1 Pseudoxenodon macrops | reverse complement strand
CTATTCTATTCTATTCTATTCTATTCTATTCTATTCTATTCTATTCTATTCTATTCTATTCTATTCTATTCTCTGCATTTGGCTTAAGGTCATATTTTTTTGGGTGTCATTGATTAGAAGGGATGGGTACCAAGATTAACTTTATATAGACATCCATCACTCCCCCCCCCATCCATTAAGAACAGTGAAAGTTTGAGTTTTGTATTGGCTAACATATTGCATTGAGAATTTGTTTGGAAGATTTGTTCTTTTTAAAAGTCTAATAATCTGGCGGTGTGTGTGTGTTTGTTTCGCAACAGATTATAAATGCAAGTGTGAAAGCACTTATTTATGTCACACCTATCCTGAAGCTCCCTATAGCAGATGTGACTCTATCACATCTATCCATGTCCATGGACAACTTATATCCAATGAATATAGTTCGAGGGGAAGAGAAGAATACCGTTTTCCCCAGACACCTAGATATGCACACATTCCCACGAAGGACAACAGGCTCAATTAATTCCTCTATAAACAGAGCTCCGGAGTTTAATTTGCATTATTCTCTTTTTATTATTTATTGGCAACATTTAATTATCACACCCTTCACCAAACGTAATTAAAGATTTTAAACAGCCTTGATGACTCAATTAGAGTGTTTAAAAAAAAAGTTTTATTTTGGCGTGTGCCTCCATTAAATTAAGGTTCAACTTTTAGAGGAAGTCTTTAATATTGCAACACATTAAGCTGAAGGCTTGCTCTGTGATGAATGAATCACCTCAGGCAAACGTTGGCAAGCTCTCCCACTCAAGTACTCTCATAACCTGTTGAGAATGGTATGTTTTCTAGGTGCGGTTTTAAATCTGTTCTTATGTCTCTATCTCTGTCTCTGCCGTGGTTTTTCAGTAGGCCCAGGGACACAACCTGAGGCACTTCTCTTGATTACTTATGTGTTGGCTTTGAAAGGATCAGGGGTGAGTTGTGAATATTTTTGCTTCCAATACGCTCACAACAATCAAAAACTAACTTCTGCAAATGTGCAGAAGCAAAAATTAATCCAAGATGGTGATGCCCACGGAGACACCAATGGAACCGGATCCGTTATGTCATCACAGAGTTACTACCGGTTCTATAGAACCAGATAGAACCGGTAGGAACCCACCTCTGGAAAGGATGCATGATAACTCAAGATTGTATCAGAAGAGCACTGTAGGTGATGACCCGGCTGAGCCTGAGAGAGGGGGTCAAATGCGTCATCAGTCATGAGTCACTTCAACAAGAGTCCACAAGAGATCTTAAGTCCAGCCCACCTTGAATTCTTTTGACTTATCTACCGCCAATTTGCTTCAACCATTAGTAGTTCAGATTCTTGCAGAGAGCTTAAGCTTGCAAGAAATCTTTATAGCCATTTGAATTGATTGGATCTTGCCTGTTTTTCCTTGCATTTGCCGAACACCATCGTATCTGCCTCAAGACAAGATATTTGCATCATTCAAAATCCATGGCATGAACTTGCAAACGACTTTGAACCATCCAATTTCTTTGAAAACCAGTATGGTTGCAGGCAGTCTGAGAAATTGCTTCCAATTGAAGATAAACCGTCTTTATAGGACTAATTGGTTTATTTTAACCAGTATATATGAATGTGCAGATGCAAACCAGGGGTGGGTTCTAACTTACCTCGCTGCTGGTTCGCTGCCTCCCGTGCTGTTGGTTCGCTGCCTCCCGCGTGGGCGCGCACACGCTTTGCACGAACATGCGTGCGCAGTAACAAACCCCCCCAAAAAAGGCTGAAAACAAGATAGTGACGCATGCACAGTGCTGGAAACCTGGCTTCTGTGCATGCGCAGAAAAAAACCCCAAAAGAAATTAAAAAAATATTTTTTTCAAAAAAAAATCCACAAAAAAGACCAGAACTGGTTCCGTGATGTCAGTGTGGCTTACTACCTACTCGGTAGAACCGGTCCGAACCGGTAGGAACCCACCTCTGATGCAAACACCCTAAGACTTTGATAGAAGAGAGTATTTGTAGCTCAGGGTTGGGATCCTTGGTGCATGCTAAGCTTAGTGGGTTTTTTAGATGTTTCATTGCTAAAGTAGTTAATATCATCAGTGCATTGACATAATTGCAAGAAAACCACCAACTGAGAGAGCAACAAGTTAACACTCCTTTTGCAGAATAAGGAAATAGTGTTGTGTTGCCTCGAGTCCATTTCTACAGCAGGAATGCTGCAATGTAGTTTTTCAGTTGCTGATTCTATAGGCCTTCATAAATAAAAAATAATGAAAAATATATTTTACTTCTTCTATGCTTTTGGGTCCTGTGGGAAGAAGAGCAGGCTAATGAATTAAATCTCCTATTATGACATTTTAATGGAATGAATTACAATCAATAACTTTCAGGTTGACTTTGCGTAATAGATGCTTTTTCCATATACATTTTGTTGAAATGGATTACTCTACCCTGCATTTTTAATGTAGCTTTACTTAGTGCCAAGCGCTCTGCATGATCAAGGAGGCAAGACTCCTAATCATTTCAGCAAGGAGTTTTAATGCAAGAATTAAATAAGGGACAGAATCACGGAATGTACTTTAAGGAAACTGCAGCCATTTTACTCTCAAGGTAATTATGGTGGAGTCTCTTTGATTATTTAATTGTTGTGTATATTTTTAATTGTGTTTTTTGAATTGTAAGCTGCCTAGAGTCATTGATTGAGATGGGCAGCTACTCTGAATGAATGAATGAATGAATGAATGAATCAATCAATCAATCAATGATTTAAATATCTTCTTCCTGTACTTACTTAGCTTCCCTTTAAGAGGGAGGCTCCAAATTAATCTGCTGTCCCTTCCTTAGTTGTTTATATCTAGTAATTTTTCCCCAACCTCCTCACAGTCTCTTGCATCAAATAAAATATTAGTTATTAGGCAACTTAGTTAAACTTTTGTTGTTCCAAGATTAAATAGCACAAGATTGATACATGCTGGTGGCATTGATGGTTGCAACTAGATGTCATCCAGGAGTGATTTTCATGTTATGTTGATGTGATTTGTCTCATCTGAGATCACCTAGTTAACCATATCTACCACGTTGCCCCAAAAATAAGACCGCCTTATATTTTTTTGAACCCCAAAATAAGTGCCTGGCCTTATTTTCAGGGAGGTCTTATTATTTTGGGGCGCATGGAGCAAGATGGGGCTTCTCTTGCTGTCTTACCTGATTTCCAGCTCTGTCTCCCTAACCCTAACCAGAGGAAATGGTGGAGACCGGCTGCGCATGCTTTTAAATATTTTCAGAGAGGGCTTATTTTTGGGGTGGTGGTGTTATTTTAGCACATGTGCTCAAAAGCCCGATTGGGCTTATTATCCAGGGAGATCTTATCTTTGGGGAAACACGATGTGTTGAATGTGAACAAAATTTAGGTATCTCACAAAGTTCATCTTGTATACCACAAAGATAATTACATTCTCCCAAGTAACTCCATGGTGAGTTTTATAGTTAGTGGTAGTATACTATTAGTGTTATTTTTGGCTTTTTTTCTGATTTTAAGATCTCCCATAGTTGGCCTATTGCAGGTAGTCCTTGACTTAAGGCCATAATTGACCCCAAAATTTATGTTGCTTAGGGAGACATTTGTTAAGGGAATTTTGCCCCATTTTACAACCTTTCTTGCCACAGTTGTTAAGTGAACCACTGCAGTTGTTACATTAGTTCCTCAATTGTTAACTGAATCTGGCTTCCTCATTGACTTTGCTTGTCAGGTTGCAAAAGATGATCACATGACCCCAGGAGACTGCAACCGTCATAAATATGAGTCAGAGCACAAGTGGGTTCCTACCGGTTCTATAGAACCGGTAGTAACTCCACAGTGACATCACAGAGATGGTTCCATCGGTATCTCCGTGGGCGCTGCCATCTTAGATTTTGCTTCTGCGCATGCACAGAAGCTAGGTTTTTGATTGCTGAGCATGCAAGTGTGCACGCACATCACACACGCAGCGCGACCCTGAGCAAACCAGTAGCAAAAATATTCACAACCCACCCGAGTCAGAGGTCAAGTGTCTGAAGTTTGATCACATGGCCAGGGAGATGCTGCAAAAGTTGTAAGTGTGATAAATGGTCTTAAATCGCTTTTTTCTGCGCTGTTGTAAACTTTGTACAGTCACTAAATGAACTGTTGTAACTCAAGGACTACCTATATATGAATTTTTGTAACAAGCTTGCAGGTATTTTTGTTAAGTAACATCAGCTTGTAAATTTTTCTTTGAAAAGGCTCAGTGTAAATCTCTAAAAGTACACGATATTTGTTATTACAGGATGCAATATAAAATACTCCCTTAAAATAATACCAAAGTTAATAAAGTAGCAGTGGAAAGCAACTATATAATAATAGTTTTTGTGGAATGAAAATACTAAGAATGTAACCGAGGGATTATTTTGATGCACTAATATAAACGACAAAAGCTAGAAGATCATATCAGCTCAGTATTTTCAGTGATTCAAAATTCAGGTAAATCTGTGGGAGTTTCCATGGCTTATTCTCCATCTGTGTGAATTTGATACATAGTCCTCCACATAACATATTTAATCCGTAACTATTTCCATGGAATTTCATTGTAACATCAAAGGATTCGGCAATCCCAAAATTGCTTTTTCCTCCCCAAAAAAGGCAACTGGACTTTGATTTTCCTTGAAGACGTTTCACTTCTCATCCAAGAAGTTTCTTCAGTTCATGAACTGAACTGAAGAAGCTTCTTGGATGAAAAAGCAAAACGTCTTCAAGGAAGAAAAACAAAGTCCAGTTGCCTTTTTTTGGGGGGGGAAAGCACCTTTGGGACAACCATGATTTGGATGGCTGAGAATCTCCATAGACAAAGGATTCGGCACTTTCACAAGAAGTATCATATAGTGGAAGACAATCAAAAGCCGTGGTCATTTCCAAACATGTATTTTATTTTTCAAACATTGCCTTGAAAGTTCAATAAAAGAAAAAGGGGAAAAAACCACAACATACTGCCCCAGAGATGGTGGGAAGGGAAGATTGGCATTTCCTGTGGAACCCTGTTTCCTATTATGGACTTCTCTTTCTTCTTCTTCACCTCTCAAAGTTGATGGAACAAGCAACTCTGCTCGTAAGGCATTTCTAGTGGCTGATGCAGAGCTTGCCCCAAGGTTAGGGGCCAAAAGACACAAGTCAATAGTTTAACCCATCTGCTGCATGGACCTCCTTGCAAAAGTGTTTTATGAAAGCCACAGTGAACCAACAACAGTCCCCAAAGGATAACATTTGGGTGGCCCTTGTCTTCAGTTGAAAATGCTTTATTTGACTGACTTCTTAATAAAAAGGATGGGGGAGCACCATGGAATTCGCAATACTGATAAATATGTACACTGGTATTAATATGGATCATGTTTATTCTCTATATACAAAGATCTCTGTACACATATATGGACAGGATGAGAGCATTTTGGAGGAAGGTGAAGAGTTGATGCTTTTGAGAGCACTTTGGATTTATTTTTTTATTTTTTTAAACGCTTGCCCTTGTTGAGGGAGAGGGGGGAAACCACCACTTTTTGAAAAGTTAAATGTCCTGCAAAATGAACCTGATTTGGAATGTAAATATTTTGACTTTTGAACTTTTCCTTAAGAATGAAAGAAACATTGAGTTTTCACACTGCAGCGGACCAAAGGATACTGCTTAGGAAACACAAGGCGACTGAATGATGAGATACAGCAACCAATTCATCGAAAATGAAGGCATTTGACATTTACATTCACAGACAAAATCAGCTCCGTGTTTAACTCATCCCTGGAAATTCTTTTCCCCCCTGCATTTTCACAGGTTACATCAGCCTAACAGAATCACCTGACCGATCAGCTGGTCCCTGCTCCAATCAAATCGATTTCTTTCATCAGTGATAAATTTATGAATGAAACAAATCAACAAGTTACTTAAATAAGGATTATTCCACTATCCCGTTATTAGCGCAGAGTCAATACAAATGGACAGTCTTTTATTTCTGTTTCATGCCAATTTCATATATATATATATATATATTTTATTTAGGATCCTATTCCATGAATGCACTGATTTGCAGGGCTTTTTGTAAAAAAAAAAAAATCTTCTCAAAATATGTACTTAAATACACATTTCTTTTCAAAATAGATTTAAAATGTACATTTCCCTTCAAAATACACATTTAAATTTCATAAACAGTGTTGCAACATTTGGTGAAGTGTGACAGCTAACAGAAAGCCAAGCTCTGCTTTTTATACAATATTTGATCGAATCATTTCACACAGGAATTTGGAAAGATCAATTCCACTAAGCTGGAACAAGAAGAGGTCAGAAAATCTTAAAACATTGTGGCCATGATTAGTTGTTCTCTTCAGATGGAAACACAACTGGATTCTTTAACTGTATATCTGTTGCCATGTTGTTCCTTCCTGAGGAAAGAAATCTACTCAATAATGCTGCTTTTACTTATTCATCTGCATAACATAAATGGGTGAGCACCATACCTATGTGCACCCATTATTCAGGGGTCTCCAATAAGATTTGTGGACTTCAATTCCCAGAATTCCCCAGAATTTCCTGGCTCAGGAATTCTGGGAATTGAAGGCCACGGATTTTAAAATTACAAGGTTGGAAATCCCTGCATTATTCTCCAGGGCAGGTGTGTTGAGTTGGAATTTGCAAACAATTTCACATTTATGACAGTGTTCTCCCCCATTTGATATTATAACATCAGGATTGCAGGGCATCTTCAAATCATTTTGAGTCAGAGATGATCACTTGGCAGTCCCTTTTCCTGGGCAAGTACTGCAACGTTCTCAAAAAATGTCTGTATATCCCCTCCTTCAATCCTTGAATGGTCTTTGAAACCATACGTTCTTGAGAAATTTCATAGGAGCCCTGGTGGCACAGTGGTTAGAATGCAGTACTGCAGGCAAATATTTGCCTTCAAACTGCCCACAGTCTGGAATTCGATTGTGACCAGCTCAAGGTTGACCCAGCTTTCCATGCTTCCAAAGTTGGTAAAATGAGGACCCAGATTGTTTGGGGAGGGGGGCAGTATGCTAACATTGTAAACTGCCCAGGGAGTGCCGTAAAACATTTAAGGAACGGTATATAAGTCTAAGCGTTAATGTTATTGCTATAACCCTCAGGAAATTTCTTCCCAAATCTGCTTCCTTGTCATTCAGCCTCATTGGTGGTAAGGCTGATCTGTGTTTTGTAAGGTAGCCATTCATGGAATTGAAGCTTATCTGTCATATCTTTTATAGTCTACAATTTAGTCTTTATTATTTGGGAGGCATCTAAGTGCAGCATAAGTCTCTTTTTATTCCTCTTGATCTCTCTTCTTGTTTTGTTTTTTCCCCTTCAGGCTAAATGTAGGCAATTCTTTCAACCATTCCTCACAGGAGTTTTCAAAACCCTCCTTCATTCTGGTGAACATCATCTCCATTTGGTCAATGCCTTTCTTGAAATGTGTTGACCAGCATCTGCATTATTTATCTGGTGTTATTTCCAAATCCCAAACTCTCTCATCTCTTGTACTCTGGATAGTTTCCAAACAGGAAAACTCTTTGTTTCTTCTGCTTTTGTGACTACATTCATAGAGAAACTCACTCTACCTTCTATCTATCATTTTCAGCTGAGGGACTGGCATTCTAATAGGTACACTTAAATCTTTGAAATGTGAAATGAGCGTAATGGATAATCCATACAGAGTGCGTATATGCATGCAGGTGGCAGCTGCTTTCTTAAAAGAGGTGTTTTCCTGATAATACCTGAAGAAACAAGAATGGTTCTTGCAAAGTGATATTACTCATTCTTTAAAACAAAGTGTGTGTTTCCCTTTTAGAACTATTTCCTCCTCTAAGCAGAATTGTTTGTTTCAAAGCAATAGGTCCAACAAATATATCCATAGACCCATCTCATTCCCAGTCAATCCTCATATCATTACTTGACTACATTTGGTGACATCCATCAGGAAAACCTTCTAATGGAATTATCAACTGGACCCTAAATAATTCCTTAGTGGATGTTCCTATTTAGGAAAATGGAACAGAGGATGTGGGGACACTTACATCTTGCCATCATGGACTATGTTGGCTGGGGATAATGGGAAATGGTGTCCAATTAGGGGTGAAATCCAGCAGGTTCTGGAGAACCGGTAGCGAAAATTTTGAGTAGTTTGGAGAAGCGGCAAATACCACCTCTGGCTGGCCCCAGAGTGGGGTGAGAATAGAGATTTTGCAGTATCCTTCCCCACCAAGCTATACCACACCCACCAAGCCACTCCCAAGAACCGGTAATTAAAAACAATTAGATTTCACCACTGTGTCCAATAATGTATATAAGGAAGAACCACAAGTTCCTCAATGTTTTATACTGGAACCTATAGAAGAATTTTGATTTGAGCAGCTAAAGAGATCTCCTGTCTTCATCCCATCAGCCTCTCCATGGCAAAAGGGGTGTGTGTAGAAAAGTTGAATTTGAGGACTGGAATATTCTCCCCGAGACTTCAAGTTAAGCCACAGGGGAAGAAGTGACTCATTTAGAAGCTCTTACGGTATGTACTTTTGAGTCAAGGAATGGTAAGCTCTGATAACACCTCTCAAAATAGCAGCTCAGGTGATGCGATAATGAAAGCAACAGATTCCGTGTTCAAAAACCGATATCTTACCCATGGAATAATGTCGGTATTCTGAGTAGGAGGAGTAACATAAAAAGGAGCTTTTAAAATAGACTCACAAGTAAAATGAGCGTCTCACTTTCTGTGTTGGATCATATCCGATTTGTAAAGTTAAGTACGGTGTAGATCACTTCTTGGCACAATAGACAAGTTGATCGTTAGACTATTTAGTTGGTTATTTCATTGGTGGTTCATTTTTAAAAAAAATGCCTTTCAAAGGCAAAAAAGATTTTTACCAGCTGAAGAGAAACCAGAGTATGTTTGACCCTACAGACCTGATGCCTCTGCTGTTGTCAGGCACCATTTCTGTAAAGCAAAGCTTTGTAGTTTTGACCTCTCTCTTGAATATTTATACCAATTAACTCTGGAGAAGGCCAAATCAATAGCACAAGGGAGAATCAGGGATACTGATCATCAAAATGGTATCAGCAGTGCTCTTTCTCGCCAAATATGAGAGACAGACACCAGTCTTCTACTGCAGGGTATCTATACAACTTAGGTAAAGATAAAGTTTCCCCCTGCCCAGTTGTATCTGACTGTAGGGGGCAGTGTTCATTTCTTAGCTGAGGGAGCCAGTGTTGTTTGAAGACCATTTCCGTGGTCATGTGGCCAGCATGCCTATAAGCAGAGATGCAGAGAGCACTCTTACCTTCTCACCAAAGTGGTACCTATTTATCTACTCACATTTGCATTCTTTCAAAATGCTAGGTGGGGAGGAGCGAGTAACAAGAGCTCACCCTGTTGTGTGGCACTTGGGTCTCAAACGCAGCTGACAAACTCAAGTGTTTTTAACTGCTGAGCCATCACACTCTTCTATACAATCTCACTCAAAGCAAATATAGACGGGCCTTTTCCAGAGCCTGCTTTGATGCCCTCCCATCAAGCTCTACTTTTTGGAAGATTTCATGGGAGTCCTTAATTTGGAGAGACTTTGCCCTTGTGGATTCAAGGAGGGTGGAAAAACTCTCACCCATGACCTCATTCAGGGTGCTTTTTAATGATACCCCAAGATCAGGGGTGAAATTCAGCAGGTTCTGGAGAACCGGTAGTGGAAATTTTGAGTAGTTTGGAGAACCGGCAAATGCTACCTCTGGCTGGCCCCAGAGTAGGGTGGGAATGGAGATTTTGCAATATCCTTTCCCCAGGAATGAGGTGGAAATGGGGATTTTGCAGTATCCTTCCCCTGCCATGACTACCAAGCCACGCCCAGAGAACCGGTAAGGAAAAATTTTGAATTTCACCCCTGCCCAAGATGTCCTCTGATTGCCCCAATCACTTCCAAATATGAGACCTACACTGATAAATTGTATACTTATTATCTTTTTAAGGGATGCTAACCACATACTTGCATTTCAGACAGCCAAATATCTTCACCAAGGTATACAACTGTGGAAAACTTTCAGTTAGATATGTTGGTTTATAGTCCAGTTGTTTCTTCCCCTTTCCTAATAATGAACTGTTATGTCAAAGTATATTTTTTTAATTGTAAAAGATGGTCAAAGATCGTATTAAAGATTTGAACTTAAAAAATAAATCTCATGGATTCAGAGAAACAGTCATTTCCAACTCTGACAATTTCCAGAGACAGTGGAATTACAGTTCCCAAAGTCTTATAACCAGCAGGCAGAATTTTAGGCACTGTAAATGCCAACATATCTGAAGGTTGCAAAGCTGGGGAATGTTATGCTCAAAACTGACTGGCTGTAGTGAAAAATTGTAAAAGAAAATGTGAAATAAACATTTCAAATATAACCATTCTTTAAGTGGCCTCCTCCCTTGCTCTAGTAAAGGTAAAAGGTTCCCCTCGCACATGTGCTAGTTGTTCCAGGGTCTAGGGGGGGGTGCTCATCTCTGTTTCAAAGCCGAAGAGCCAGCACTATCCGAAAACATCTCCGTGGTCATGTGGTCAGCATGACTAAATGCCAAAGGCGCATGGAATGCTGTTACCATCCCAACAAAGATGATCTCTATTTTTCTACTTGCATTTTTTACATGCTTTCGAACTGATAGGTTGGCAGAAGCTGGAACAAGTAACAGGAGCTCACCCCATTACGTGGCACTAGGGATTCGAACCGCCGAACTGCCGACCTTTCTGATCAACAAGCTCAGCATCTTAGCCATTGAGCCACTGTGTCCCTTGCTCTATCACCTACAAATAGATACATATCTTGAAAATAAGCACCACACAGGTTATTCAGCTTCAATCAACCTGAAAAAAGCACCTTGCTTTCCAATAATAAGATGCACGTGGCATCTGTCTTTGCTTCAAACACAAGACACTGTATGTTGCTAGTCCCATTAATCAATCTTCATCTTCACATTCTCATCCACAGGAGGAAGGAAAAGAAAAAGAACAGCCCTTTTGTTTCAGCCTCAGGTTCCTGTTCTACCTTTCGATATTTCCATTCTGCTCACTTACTTGAATCAGGCACAACTACATGTTATACCTCTGGCCTCTGATGATTGTCTCTTAACTATACAGAACCAATTCCATCCTTGATAGTATCAAGTGTTGAAACATGTAGCATCTGACAATGCTTGACTTATTTATGACTTACATACTTGCCTCTGACCTTGGAATCGGTAGCAAAAGACATCACACACACATTATCATTGTGCTTAGCTACAAATATCTAGGATTGTCCTCTCAAACTTTCTTGGAGTACTTGAAAAGTAATGTCTTAGGTCTCCTAAAAGGCATCATACCAGTTGGAAGCAAAATCTAGTCTTTAAAAAAAACCAACCAATTCTTGCTCTGTCACCTAAGATGTTTCTGAACTTAGCTCTTGCAAATAACTTTTTGTCCAATCACCCATTTGAGATTACATTTATTAACCCTTTCTGTCATTATACATATTCATCTTCCTTTTGAATGTTTCCATATCTCTTATCTCTTTGCCCTACTATATGTGGCTGCTACTTCTGGAGAGTTGTCATTTCAGCTGTCAAAGAGCCGCGGTGGCACAGTGGTTAGAGCGCAGTACTGCAGGCTACGTCTGCTGATCACCGGCTGCCAGCAGTTTGGCAGATCAAATCTCACCAGGCTTCAAGGTTGATTCATCCTTCCATCCTTCCAAGGTGGATAAAATGAGGACCTAGATTGTTGGAGGCAAGAAGCTGACTCTGTAAAGCACTTAGAGAGGGCTGTAAAAGCACTATGAAGCAGTATATAAGTGCTATTGCTATTTCACTTTCCCCAGAATTCACTGTGAAAGAAAAAAAGCTTTAAATCTCCCCCACTTTCTCCTCCCAATAAATGAAGAGACTGCATCCAAAATAGCAGGTCCCACTGATGGCCATGGACATTCCTTTCTCTCCTTCCCAAAAATTCCTGAGATGCAACATTTGGGCAACAAAAAATCCAGAAAATACAAGCTGGTAGATGCATGAAATAATGTAAGCTGCCATGTCATTCCTAAAAGTATTGGCCTGAGTTTCTGTTCATATTTATGCTTCTTTTTCCCCAGAAAGAATGCATCATCTTTATATCTGTTCTGTGAACCAACGGATCTTCTTTCCCTTGGCTAATTCAATCAATATCCTGACCTAGAAGAATCTTCTTCCTTTACTGCATCTATCAACACAGTGACTAAATTCTCTTTGTTAACAGGACAAAAACTAATTTGGAGGGGGGGATTCATGGCCTGAAATCCACAGGTTTCATAAGGAAGGGGATCAAAATCATGGGTGCCACCAGGCACCTGAAGTCCCTCTCTTTTTTTAAAATGTGCATTTTATGTATCTCGTGCACCAAAAAGGGGCAGGGCAGGCTTCAATCTCTTGAATGACAACTGCCACTTCAATGCTGTTTACTCCCTCATTATGGCTCCAGCTAACGACCATTCATTTACATCAGTGTGATGCATTTGATAAAGGATACAAAGGCACATTAACAACTCTGCTTTAAAAAAAAACTTTTGCACATGCACTTGTCTGCATACTGTTTCCTGAAAATTGGAGGCTTTGGGCTTTTTAAGTGAATTAGCCAAACGTTTTGAACAGGTAGGTCTTCCACGTTTGGTAAAAATTTTTTTTTGCTAAGCCTATCTGGAGTGTCTGTGGCTCTTTAAATAAATGAATGGTGCACCTCCATTTTCATGCAGAGCACATCCCCTGCTCTAATGCTATTCTGCATTAAAAAAAAACTCCTCTATTAATTATCTCAACAGAACCTTGCACCAAGAGTGGGAGAGGTAGAAATAATCTGATTAGCTTGGCTGATGGAGCAAAAGAAAGAAATGAGACCCAAGGTCTTGGATTCCTATAAAAACATACCTCTGCCCATCCTTCATGTTCTTATACTGGCATCTTTCAACGCTAACTCCTGTAAATTCTGACTCCAAGCCAAACTGCACAAAGGCCAATATAAAGCTACCTATTCCAGCAAACCCAACCAGCTCACCTTTCCAAAGCATAAATGTCTTCCCACCACATTAGTCATAAGTGCCGAAAACAGCTATTTGTCACTGCGTTTTCATTCCAAAACCGCCACCAGCAAAACACAGGAAAGTCTACACTTGACTCTAAAAACAGAATTATCTGGATTGATAGGGACCTTTCCTTTCTCACTCATGCTCCCCTTTGCTTAATCATTCTTGTGAACCGACTCTCTTCCGGCTCATGTGCTTGTTGGTGATCTATGAAGTCTGCATCTGTGCATGGGTTCTTGTGGCAAAGTTGTTGTTGAAGGGGTTGCAACTACTGAGGGAGTTTTATGGTTGGGTTAGCCCTACCTGGAATGATTCCTGACAGGGGCTGCAGGCTACAGACACCATTATTCTGACATTTTTTTCTGACAGTGAGAACAATTAATCAACGGACTAGCTTGCTCCTGGAGTTGTGGGTGCTCCATCACTGGAGGTTTTCAAAACATAGACTGGACAACCATTTGAATGGGATGGTTATAAGGTCTCCTGCCTTGAGCAGAGGGTTGGATTAAAAGACCTCCGAGGCCTTTTCCAATCCTAGATTCTATGGTCTTAAGTAAGGCTCTTCCAAAGCTTGTTCGGAACAAAACACCCCGGTGTTATGTATGTTTGTGGTGGTTATGTAGAATATCTCCACACCTTCATTTGAAAGAAAGATGTACAGGTGGTTTCTTCCTCTTAGATGGACTGGGGTTTCTGTTCTGTTTTTCACAGCAGTTTTTTCCTGCCACATAGCAATTTACAAAGTCTCTTTGGAGGCAGGCACTCATTTGGAGACAAGAAAGAGGTGGCTATAAAGAGAGAATGGCAACTGTACAAGTCCAATGAGCATTTGAGTCCCATGTTGCTTTCCCATAGAATGACAACTGCAAGCTGATCTTTTCTTCTTCTTCTTTTTTGGCCCAGAAAACATCTCAGCTTTCAGAAGAAATTCCACATTCTTCTTCCAATCTCCTGTGGCCCGTGTTGACAGAGGCTAGATTTCCCTTGTTGTCTGCTGTCTGTAGTGCTGGGTTCTTTCCAGCCGATGAGTCTTAGTGTCCCAAGGAGAAGACCCACCGGGGATGTCCATTCCGCACACCAGTATCCATATACATAGAAATGACACGCAGGTATCAAACTCATGGCTGGCATATGCACAACACTGTGTACACGGGTTGAGTTTGTATAGGCTCTGCTCTGCTGGCAACTGGAGAAGCAGGAGGAGGAGGAGGAGGAGGATAGGAACAAAAATGAAGGTAGAGAATGAACAACATAGTCCTTGTATCTTGCCTTTCTTTTTTTTCATTTTTATTCCATTGCATTGCTTTGTTTTGTTTTGTTTTTCTCTCTCTCACACACTCTAATTAAAAAAAAAAGTCTGGATGCAAAATGCAGGTTTTGGCCCAAACCCAATAGAAACACTTGCCTTTGGGATGCTTGGACAAGATGCTATCTGGTCTCTAGTGAATCCAGATATTCCAGGGCTATGTCATAGCAGAAGTGGTACTGTTCCTTTAAGGGAAGGGAAAAACAAGACAGTGAGTACAACATGCACACTTTATCCTGCTAAAGTTCATGTAGAAAATATTTGCCTGGATAGAAAATTAGAGATGAACCTTGGAAATTGAACGAAATGGGGAGCGCAATACGATTGACGCTCAGGAAAAGAAGGGAATATTAAAAAGAGACTCGAACTGGCTTATCTTTAGTTCTCTTTGGTATAAGAGTTAATATTCATCCTCGTGGCCAAAAGAATGATGTTGGCTTCAGTGCTACTGCTGGTACTGTGGTTGGAGTTCTAGTCTTGTAATGGGACAATGTTAACCTGTGCAGAGGGACCCTTCTCATTAACCACTATTGGGGAGAACCGGCTTATTTGGGATCATGGGGGAGAAATGGCTTTGACGTGGGATTCCGGCTTGGAATATCCTTCCAGTGCAAGCCACATCAAGCTGGCATTATTTGACTTTGGGCACCTGATTTCTGCTCTCCTGCTGTTGGCCTACTATCTACAGGTAGTCCTTCACTTACAACAGTGGGGGTTCCTGATGATTCAAACCGGTTCGCTAGAACCTGTAGTGGGAATTTCACTCCGCTTGCCGAACCGGCAGTGATGGCCAGCTGGACACGTCCCCGAACCAGTTCTCTAAGCAAAGACAATGGGGGAATTTGGATTCGCTTAATGACTATATAATTGACTTAATTGGAGTAATTCATTGAACAACAACAAAAAAGATGCAAAGCTGGGAATGAGTCACTTAACTTGCTTGCTTAACAATGGAAATTCGGGTCCGCATTGTGGTTGTAAGTCAATGACGTCCTATACGACCTGATTATGTTTTATTCTCTACTCATTGCTCCTTGGTTAGCATTGTTTGTTATTGCGTATTTTAGCTAACTGCTTACTCTACATGTGGTGGCATGGATTGCAACCCATCCCAAGTTCTCTTACGTAGTGAGTTGTTTCTAAATGCTTTTAATAAAATAATAACATAAGAAAAAGGAGCTGCTGGACAGTGGTCCTAGGAGAAGATTATTTAACGTTGGCTGTGATCTTAACTTGAAAACCCTGGATGGCCGTTATGGGAAACAATAATTCAATATTGTACCTGCAGATAGCAGGGTGCCTCTCTTCCCTCACTTGATTAAAATTTAATTCAAATGAAATATGATTTTTTTTAAAAGGGGGGGGGAGCTGAAACTTCATGTGTGATTTCAGCACTGTTACATGTCAACTTGTCAATATTTTTCAACATCTACAAAAGAGGTGAGTTCTGAATCTTCTTACTGCCGGTTCATTTAGGGTCGTGCCTCATGTGCGCATGCAAAGCGTGCACACATGCACAGGGCAGTCAAATACTAGCTTCTGCACATGCGCAGAAGCAAAATCCAAGATGGCGGCACCCACGGAGACACCGACAGAACAGGTTCCGTGATGTCACCGCGGAGTTACTACTGGTTCTATAGAACCGGATAGAACCGGTAGGAACCCATCTCTGATCTACAACCTAGTGAAATAAAATTGCATAATGACACCAGAGGCCTGAAAAATTGGTCACCCGTAAGATAAGCCTTTGATTGATGCAGGAGGTGACTTTTGCCTTTTGCAGCACGAAAGGGAGGTGACTCTACTACCTACTTATCAAAAAGCCTAAATTACATAGGAGCAACCATTTCATGAAGCTCTTGTTTTCTAAAGAAAAACAAAAAACAGGGCAGCTGTTTTCAGCTGTGGCAACTAAGTTCTGAAACTAATGAGTTCCGGTCCAGGAAGAATTAAGTTATAGCAAAAGGGTTCCACTGATAAGATAATTGTGACAAAGATCTACAGTACAAATGATTCAGTTACTCCCTGTAAATTCTAAAAAAAAGGTCTATTGCGCAAAGTGATCTAAAGATGCCATGAATCCTTTATTCAAAACCTAATTACATCTCTGAGACGGTGGAAGGGGAAGGAAAATAAATAGCTCAAGAACTGCTGCATTATTCCAGTTAGGAAAACGTTATGAAATCATGGACTTGAACCCTCTGAATTTAAGAGCAAGAATGATGTAATCATTGAATAAACACGGGGATAGTTGAGAGGCTTCTAACTCAGAAGTATGGAAGAAAGACATTCAGTGTTCCATAACATGTTCCACAATAAGTCACAATTCACAAACTATTATATGGGTCAGGACATGAAAATTATCTTTTCATTTTCACACTTCTCTGAATTTTGTAATACAGCTCGTGCAAAATGCACTCATTTCTCACACCAAGCAAGAGAAAGTATGTTAGGTAAGACAATATGCAAAAATTGGGTAATAGAAGGATGCCTACACTAATATATGCAAACCTGCGACATTAAACCAGTTCAATGTAGCAGGTTTATCTTTATGAAAATAAAAAGAATTAAGAGACTTGTAGAAAGTGAGGCTGGCAGATCTTCTACCTCTAATCTAACCTCAGGCCTTTTATGTCCTATTTTATTCAACAGAATAGTTGTGAGGTTGAAGGGGGGGAAAGGAAAACACTTATGCTATTCTGACCTACTTGGAGAAAAATAACAAAGTATAAATGTAGGCATAAATAATAACCTAATTCCCATTACCCTTTCTACTCAAAGAAGCTAGAAAAGTATAACACCACTAGCTACAGACCTATACACACTCTAAGCACTAACTATAATCCGATCCACACTCTACCGATTTGTGTCTTTGAGGTAATCCTGACTCTTGAATCTTGACTCTGGAAATGGTTTCCCATTGCCTGCTTCCTAGGGTGGAGAGAGAGTGACTGGCTGGAGGTCACACAGCTGCCTTTGTGCCTAAGACACAGGATGAGAAGTCTTCGTCTTCTAGTTTGTAACCCGGTAACTTTAATGTCAACTGGTTGAAAAAAATATTCCCAGATGTGATTGCTTGCTGAGTAATGATCTACAGATTTATTGTATGGCTTCTGCCTACCTCACCAGATTTAATATAGAAGTGAGAGTAAAGATTTTCCCTGTCCAGTCATGTCCAACCCTAGGGGGCAGTGCTCATCCAGCATTGTCCAAAGATGCTTCTGTGGTCATGTGGCCGGCATGACTATACACTGAGGTGCATGGAATGCTGTTACCTTCCCAACAAAGTGATACCTATTTATCTACTTGCACTTGCATGTTTTCGAACGGCTAGGTTGGCAGGAGCTGGGGCAAGAACGGGAGATCACCCCCTCATGCAATACTTGGGTCTTTCTGGTTGGCGAGCCAGTGTCATAACCATTAGGTCATCGAAGGTCCCTTCTACTCAACAACGTTGGTAGAACTTAGGCAGAACAGTATCCCTCACAGAGAGTTGCATGGCACTGAATACCTGGCTATTTTCTAGGCAGTTGAGTCAGGGGGAATAGCTGGGTTCTGCTACTACTGATGATGAGTGGGGTCAAGAGTTTAATCTTGGGTGTCGGACAGTTTTATTGGGTTGTTTCGTCCGTTTCAATTTTTCAAGCCACCCAGAGTCAATCGAATGAGATAGGTGGCTATAGAAATCAAATAGGAGGCAAGGTGGCACAGTGGTTAGAGTGCAGCACTGCATAGTACTTCAGCTGACTGCTAGCTGCAGTTCAGCAGTTCAAATCTCACCAGCTCAAGATTGACTCAGCCTTCCATCCTTCCGAGGTGGGTAAAATGAGGACCCAGATTATTGGGGGCCATAGGCTGACTCTGTAAACCGCTTAGAG
>JANHFT010003355.1:12929-25483 GCA_032467955.1 Pseudoxenodon macrops | reverse complement strand
GGGACTCGAGTGGCAGAGAATAGATGGGGGCGGGGCCAGTCAGAGGTGGTATTTACCGGTTCTCCAAACTACTCAAAATCTCCGCTACCGGTTCTCCAAAACTGGTCAAAACCTGCTGAAACCCACCTCTGAATTGCGTGCTATTGTACAGATATTGGACAGCTATTGTAACTTGGAATCTGGGTGGTAAGTAGCTTTTTTCGAGATCTGTCGTAACTTCAAACGGTCGCTAAGCAAAATGGTTGCAAATCGAGGACTACTTGTACTCAACAGAGCCTATTCAGGAGAAAGAAACATTCATGCCACCACTTAAGACTTTGGTAGGGGGAAATGACAGGACTTCTAGCTTTTAATTAATTATATTTGCTTCATCCTCTTTCACTGTTCGTTTCATCTGAGTTTTCTGTCTTACTCTGAGTGCTCGAACTATGGAAGGATTCAATGATTAAATTTTAAGAAAAACAACAGCGTTTCTAATAGCAGCCTGAGGTAGCCAAGTGCCTTTCAAACGAAACGAAATAAAAGCGAGAGAAGTTTTTTTCCAGAAACAACACCTAGAGGAAACATCGAGACACGGGAGGAGTACATCAGTCTGTGATTTACACCAACAGCTCACAAGGATGGAGGCGATAGATAAATTGCATAACTAAATAAATAAAATAAACCCCATGACAAGGTCCTGTCAGCTTGCAGCATATTCAGAGTAGCAGCGGGGAGAAAAGATTTAAAAGGCAAGAAAACGAAAAAACGGACAGACGTTTAAGTTAGTCTGGGTCATACGTCTGCTACCTAATTAACTATGGGTAGTTCTTAGGGAACAGATTTAAACCTACTTTAATAAACGATGGATTCATTTTTTTGGGGCTTGATTTTTGACAGGACGATGGCCTTCGGTTGTTTTATATTCATGTATGTATTTTTCTTTTTATTCCAAGAAAGCAGTGCCTTAGCATCTTGATGGAGCTTTGCGCTTTTAAAATTGCAGTGACTGCCGCCTGAACTCGCCCAGAAAAGGAAAAAGAGGCTCCACTCAGTAATTTAATTGTGTTTACATCTAAATTACAGCTACACATCTTCTTACTACGGGGAAGGAACTTTTTTTTTCCTCCTTTCACTTCATATCACAATATGAAAGAAATGCATCTTCATAAAAAGTGTGTGCTTTTCCCCTCCTTCTTTTTCACAGCTATAGCACTGACCCTGAAGGCAGTCTCCGCCTCGATATAATTCACAGGAAATATCTTCTAAATTGTGGGACTCACTACAGCGGGGTTTTGTAATCTTGGTACCTCGAAGACAGAGGTGGGTTCCTACCGGTTCTATCCGGTTCTATAGAGTAGGTAGTAACTCCGCGGTGACGTCACGGAGCCGGTTCTGTCAGTGGCTCTGCGGGCGCCCCTATCTTGGGTTTTGCTTCTGCACATGCAGTTTTCAAATGCTGCACGTGTGCTCACTCGCGTGCTTTGCATCCGCGCTCAAGGTACGACCTTGAGTGAACCGGCAGTAAGAAGATTCAGAACCCACCTCTGCTCGACTTCAACTCCCAGAATTCCCTAACCAGCTTGCTGAAGCAGATAAGAAGTGCAAAAGTAACTTTTAGCCTGTCCTTTCTTATAAAACAGGATTTGATTGTTTTCATTTTTTTTTAAACATAAAAAGGTTTGCCCTTCTTGAAAAATTGGTGGCTTTACACACCACATTTCTGAGATAGGTTCTGGCAGGCTTTGTAAAGTGCAAACTAGGACCTGTGAATTACCCAGCTTAGCTTAGTGTATGCCGGTAGTATTTAATAAACACTGGCAAATATTGAGCTGAAGAAGCTTCTTGGATAAGAAGTTGAAACATCTTCAAAGAAAAACCAGAAAGTCCAGTTGCCTCTTGAAAAAAGTACTTTTGGGTCTGGCAAATATTGCTTGCTCAGTAAAACATCGTTAAACAAACCAAAACTTAGCATTCTAGTGCTGAATCTAGTGAATGTGATGTAAGCTGAAAGGATTTATTTATTTAGTTGGTTATTTATTTATTTATTTATGTCCTGCCTTTATTATTTTTAGAAATAACTCAAGGCGGGTGAGTCTAGAAATAGTGCAGAGAAAAGCAACAAAGATGATTAGGGGACTGGAGGATAAAATATACAAAGAACGGTTGCAGGAATTGGGTAGTTTAATGAAAAGAAGGACTAGGGGTAACATCTTCCAATATTTGAGGGGCTGCCACAAAGAAGAGGGAGTCAACTTATTCTCCAAAGCACCTGAAGGCAAGACAAGACACAATGGATGGAAATTAATCATGAAGAGAATCAACCTAGAACTTACGAGAAATTTCCTGACAATTAAAACAATTAATCAGTGGAAAAGCTTGCCTCCAGAAATTGTGGGTGCTCCAACACTGGAGTTAAAAAAAAAAAAGAGATTGGACAATCATTTGTCTGGAATAGTATAGGGTTTTCTGCTTGAGCATGGGGTTGGATTAGAAGAACTCCAAGATTTTAAAAGACAGATGGAACAGTCAGATTAACAAGGTCCCTTGTAGGTCATCTAGTCCAACCCCCTGCCCAAGCAGGAGACCCTACAGCAGTGATGAGTAACCTTTTCGGCACTGGGTGCCAAAACTGGAGGGTGCGTGCCAGAGCGCCAGAACCGGAAGAGATCAGCTGTCCAGTGCTCATGCGCGTGGCATCCAGCTGTTCTTCCTGGTTCTGTCATGCGTAGGTGTGCCGGAGAGCTGGTCCAGCGCACATGCACGCTGGACAGCTGCTCTCTTCCGGGTTCCAGTGTGCACATGCATGCCGGACAGCTGGTCTTCGCGCACATGTGCACACCGGAACCCAGAAGAGCAGCTGGCGACAGCGCATGTGCCCACAGAGAGGGCTCTGTGTGCCACCTCTGGCACGCATGCCAAAGGTTCGCCATCATGGCCCTACAGCATTTCTGACAGATGGCAGTCCAGTCTATTCTTGAAAGCTTCCAGTGATGAAGCTCCCACAACATCTGTTCCATTCTGAAGGCAAGCAGGTCCCTTCCAAGTCCTCCTCCTATTTCCCCCACAACAACAACAACCTCGTGCGGTGAGTTGGGCTGAAACAGAGTGACTTGCTCAAGGTCACCCAGATGGCTTTCTTGGTTAAGGTGGGAGTAGAACAAACCGTCTTTTGCTTTCTAGAAGAAATTTCCTAACAGTGAGAACAACAAATCCATGGAATTGCTTTTCTCCTGGAGTTGTGCACAGTGGTGGGATTCAGCCGGTTCGCACTTATTCGAGAGAACCGGTTGTTAACTTTCTAAGCAGTTCGGAGAACCGGTTGTTGGGGAAAAAAATCTCCTTTTGTTTTTTCCCCACTTTACAGGGCTGAATCCTGTAAGGAAGGCAGGAAGGAAACATTCTGGTGTTGTTTCTAGCCTAATCTTTATTGCCCTTCTTACAGAAACTGCCTCTCTGGTTAACCCTTATTACATTGTAACAGCTAAGGCGAAGCGCCCATCGACGTGAGTGATGTTGAGTTGGCCACGCCCACATGGTCACATGACCACCGAACCACGTCTACCCAGCTGGTCATTAGGGCAGAAAACTGGTTGTTAAATTATTTGAATCCCACCACTGGCAAATATCTCTGGAACAATAACCTAACAGGGCACAACTTGTCTAGTATAGAACTGCAATCAGAACTTTTCTTTTGGAACTGAAAGATAAACAATTGGAAAAAAGTCATACAGGTAATCCTCGATTTACAACAGTTCATTTAGTGACAGTTGCAAGTTACAATGGCATTGAAAAAAGTGGTTTATGAACATTTTTCACACTGATAACCTTTACAGCATCCCCACAGTTATGTGATTTACATTCAGATGCTTGGCAACTGACTCATATTTATGATGGGTGCAGTGTCCTGGAGTCATATAATCTCCTTTGGTGACCTTCTGACAAGCAAAGTCCATGGAGAAACCAGATTCACTTAACAACCATGTTACTAATTTAAGAACTGTAGTGATTCACTTAACAAATGCGGTGAGCAAAGTCCTAGAATGGAGCAAACTCAACTTAACAAATTTCTCACTTAACTACATAAATTTGGGGCTCAATTGCGGTTGTAAGTTGAGGACTACCTGTATAGGATACCTGCAGTAGGGTTATTGCATGAACAAAGATGGAAAGATTTGGCAATATCTACAATGGAGGAATGGTTGGTGAAGATGTTAAGACAGCCACGATTTGACCGATTTGATTAAAGAAAAGATCGTATCTTTGTTTATTGATGATTGGAAACCCCTTATTGGGGGTTTGAACATGATCTGTGGTTCTCATAATTATATAAATTAGATTGTACAAAGAAGAGAGTCACAATGAAATTTTCAAGAAAGAAAGAAATCTGCAATTGTAGTTAGAATGGTTGTAAAGAAGATTGGAAATCATTTCTTTCTTTTTTATCGTTCTCCTTTTTCCTGTCTTTTTTTCCTCTTTTTTTGTACTTTAGCTTTCTCTTTTATTTCATCGGTTTCCCTTTATTCATTTTAGCGCTATTTTAGTTTGCATTAATTTTTACTCATTTTAAAAACGTTCTATAAAATTATATGTAAAAGGTTATTATGAAGTTGTGCTCAAGAAAAGAAGCATCTCTCCACTCCCTCCCCCTTCAAGGGAGATTTTTACTGTTTCAGGTTTGACAGTTACAACAGAAACTTGCAGACAGAAATCTATACTACACAATTTTGCAAGGGGGATCTCTAAACTCTCTGGGGACTGTTCCCCAGAATAGGGACTGTCCTATTAAACACGGACACTTGGATACTATGGTTAAGGCAGTAGCTCTATATGACTCTAATCTTTATCCCTTATGACAAATCCTTCAAAAATAAAACATTTCCAATTTTGGTCACCAATTTACAAAAAAAAGACGTTGAGAAAATTTTCTCGTTTTGGTCACCACATTACAAGAGAGATGTTGAGAGTTTGGAAAAAGTGCAGTGAAGAGCAGCTAAGATGATGAAAGGCCTGGAGACTAAAACATATGAAGAACGGTTGCAGGATTTGGATTTGGCTAGTCTAGTGAAAAGAAGGACTAAGGGGGGCATGATAGGTGTAGTGTCCGTATAGACACTGTGCCGGGTGACATCACTAGTTGCCAAGCCTCCTATTGGACAAGGCGCTCCTGCCAGCTGGTGGGAGATCCAGGAGTCGCCATTAGTTGCTCATCTGACAGCTCGCGTATAAATAGCTGTCAGATGGCGGGAGTTCTCGTTCGTTGTTCTTTAGAGTTGTTAGAAGTGTTCCTCGTAATAAACCTTGTTGAACCAAGCCTGTCTCGCCTCAATCCTTCCGAGCTCGGTTCTACCAAATAGAACAATAGCGATATTCCAGTATTTGAGGGGTCAACACAAAGAAGAAGGGGGACAACTAATTTTCCAAAGCACCAGATGACAGGACAAGAAACGATAAGCAAGGAGAGAAGTAACCTCAAATTAAGGAAAAACATCCTAAAACTGAGAACAATTAACCAGTGGAACAGCTTGACTTCAGAAGTTGTAGATGCTTCATTACCAGAAGTTCAGGGAGAGCCTAGGGAGGACATTTTCATCCTTCCGGAGGCTCGAGGAAAGCCTCTGGAGCCTTGGGAGGGCAAACCCCCCCTTCATGGTGCAGGAGGCCAACTAGGTCACACCCACCATGGCCATGCCCACCCAGCAACCGGGCAGAGAACCCCTTGCTAAAGTTTTTGAAGCTCACCCCTGCTTCAATGTTAAAGATTAGCTGAGACGTGAAGAAACTATCCTGCAACTAAATAAAGTTGTTGTAGTAGATGACCAGGCTGAGTTTGAGTCAGGGGTCAAACGTGTCATTAGTCTTGAATCTCTTCATGCCAACAAGAGATCTAAAAGTCCAGCCCACCTTGAAGTCCTTTTGATTCTTATTTACCGCCAATTTCCTTTGGCCGTTAGTAGTTCAGATTCTTGTAGATAGCTTAAGCTTGCGATAAATCTTTATACCCATTTGAACTGCCTGGATCTTCTTGATTTCCCTGGCACTTGACAGTTGTCTCATGCAATTTCTCAAGGTTTTCTTCCCATGTGAAGAAGAAGAAAAAGGGGGCTTCTGTTTTTCCATCTTATTTACCTCATGACATGAATTTATTTCTTTATTCTTGAAAATGACAGGGACTCCAACCGCTGATGCTATCACGGATGAATACATATAACTTTCTGTCACTCTGCAGCTTGCTTGTCCGCCCTTTCTTTCCTAGCTGAACAAAAGTGCATGAGAGGAATCCCCATTTTGATGTCTGCTTTGGAACTGAATGAAGGCATCAACAGCCAAGAAGGTTGCAGAATGGAAAATAATTCTATAATGAAAGACCAGCCATTCCCATGCAGATCTCACAGCTCTCTGTCCTTACCGCAGTCCAAGAACTTCCTACTCTAGGCATGAGGTTTTTCCCCCAAATTCTCTTCTCTTAGGAAAAAAAAAAGAATCGTAGAGCCGGAAGGGACCTTGGAGGTCTTCTAGTCCAACCCCTGCCCATGGCAGGAGACCTTATATCATGCCTGACAGATGGCTGTTCAATCTTTTCTTGATGGTGGAGCAATCAAGAGGCAAGCTGTTTCACGGATGAACTGCTCTCATGACAGAACATTTCTCCTTAGTTCCAAGTTGGATCTCTCTTTAACAAGCTTCCACCCAGTGCTTCTTCCTGACCTCTGGTGCTTTGGGGAACAAGTCAATCACCTTTTCTCTCTGACAGTCTCTCAAGTACTGGAAGACAGCTGTCATGTCACTCCTATTTCTTCTCTTCGTTAGGCTAGACATACTTAGTCCCCCTTAATCATTCAATGTAGGATTTAGCCTTCAGCCTCCTTAGCATCTGTGTTGGTTAACAAGGCTCTTTCATCAGCTTAATTTAAGAACCGAAAGGAGAATGTTCTACGCCACAGTACCCAAGAAGAATCCAGTTTTCGGGAACTGTTTGTATTAAGTCCCCAAACTGCCCAAAGTTGAAAATATAGGCAAATTAAAAAATGGTTGAATATATAAGAATATATCTAGAACCCTCTTTATTTTGAAAACCAATTTGTGCCTTCAAGATACCATATATGATTGTATCTATCTATCTATCTATATTTTAAAAAATGGTATTTGCGTAAGATTTGTATGTTAAGCCATTCGAAGTGATTTATTAATAAAACACAACTGTGCCCAACTTTCATCAAGACCACCTTACTGATAAGAAATTGGGCACACAAAGGTGAAAGATATGAATAAGAGCTGCAGGAATAGAAAGCAATTAGTGAGTCTAGCAAGGCATGTCTTTGTCAAGCTGGAGAATCTTTGCTATCCAAAGATCAAGGGGCAAAGAGACGAGAATGAAAAGAGGGAAGAGGAGATGAAAGGGAGGGATGAGCTTAAAATAGACCCTGTGAAAGAAATCCAGAAGAAGCCAGTTGAAGAAATGACCTCTGATTCCAATCACTGGTCCCCTGGAAGCAACTTGCAAAGACTGAAGTTAGCCAAATATAAATGTGATTATTGACACAAACAGATCAATAAATGAGTCCCATGACAACTGGGATGACAGGCATTAACGCACAACTTTATGTGGTGCCTGAATGAGGAGCCCATGATTCACCAAATCTTAACGGAGTGGAACTCTAAGGAGCCCCCAGCTAGCATGGCCAGAGATGAGAGATGATGGGAGCTGTAGTACTACAACATCTCAAAGGCCAGTCACAAGTTCCCCTGCCACTGACCTCACTGCAGAGCAATGTGGTGTGGGAAGCTAGAGGCTGTAGCATAACCAGAGGTGGGTTCCTACCTGTTCTATCCAGTTCTATAGAGTAGGTAGTAACTCCACGATGATGCCACGGAGCCGGTTCCTTCAGTGTCTCCATGGGCACCGCCATTTTGGATTTTGCTTCTGTGCATGCGCGGGAGCTATTTTTTTATTGTCGTGCATGCACATTCAAGTCGCGCCCCTGAGCGAACCGGCAGTTAAGAAGATTCAGAACCCACCTCTGAGCATAACCATTAATCAGGACTCCTGGAAAGAGCATGACTTTCAACATGATCAACAATCACATGCCTGGACTTGCGAGCCAAGGAAAGTTATTGTTGTTTAAGGTTCTTGAGCAAGATTCGAACATGCAAACATTGAAACAGTTAAAAACATAGCAATGAAGTGTGACAGCCTGGACTAAAAAAACAAGAACAACAGAAACCACAACAAGGGCTCCCCAGAGATATTAAACCAAGCCTGGGAAAAGAGCCAGGTCTTAAGAGCAAGTGAGTGCCATCCATATCTCGGGTTGGGGGGGAGGGATGCTATTCCAGAGGGCAGGTGCGGTGACACAGAAGGTTGACTTCCTTGGTCCCATAAGATGACATCCTTTGAGGGGACCTGGAGTGCAGCCACTCTGCCTTAATGGACTAGACAAAATTGGAAAAAATATTGTTTGCTAAGGTGAGTAGGAAGCATGGTAACCTGAGGTGCAGGACCACCCAGCAAGCCTTCTTGATGCAAACACCCATTGTCACATAGTAAAAGAAGCAAAATAGTGTAAAACCATACAGGAAATAAAGCCACTCCGGATCATCAAATAGTAGCCTAAGAGTAGATAAAAAGAAAGGAAAGCTTAAGCCATAGGGAAGGCAGCAGGAGAGAAACATCCTATAAGTCATTTAAGTGAAGGGCTAGCATAAGATAACCAGCTGTAGATCCCGTACTTCCTCCTGGACTAATAATTCACTTCTTGTAAGTCTGTTTTGCTAAACACTGACATTCCTGGGCTCACTGGGTTTCTCTTATCCCACAGTGCTTTGCTCCAAGCTGCATTGTGACATATATATATATATATATATATATATATTTCCTAAGCAAGGTACGATAGAGGAGATTTGAGAACATGCTGTACCACAGCAAAGACTCCTGTTTCAAAATTGAACGGTTGCTAAACTTTCTTGGCAACTATAATTTCTTAAGGCAAGGCCCAGCCATTTCAGAAAGCTGTTCAAGAGTGCAACCAATCACACGGTGCTGAAGCAAACCTTGTTGGAAATAGCTTGGGGGATCCATGAGAGAATGCCAAGATAACCAGATCCACCAGCCAGGTTATAATATGTTCAAGAAGGTGCAGGCCAACAGCCAAATGTTTGATAAGAATGGATGGCCAGATCACATCAACTGCCACTCTGCAAACAGCATTTCCAATATTAAAATCATCAGCTTGGTTTTCTGCTTTCAAAAAGAAAACACCCAATAAACACCAAAAATAGTATCCTAAAAGAACCCATCTGAAGAAGTTACAGAAGAAAAATGGCAAAAGTAAGAACACAGGTGAAGAAAACATGTGGTCTCACGCTGAATGGTGCATTCTGAATTTTCTTACTGCCGGTTCGCTCAGGGTTACGCCTCGAGCGCACACACGGCAGTCAAAAACTAGCTTCTGCGCATGCGCAGAAGCAAAATCCAAGATGGCAGCACCCACAGAGCCACCGACAGAACCGGCTCCGTGATGTCACTGCGGAGTTACTACCTACTCTATAGAACTGGTAGGAAGCCACCTCTGGGCCTCACCTCTGTCATTTATGAAAGAAAGTAGCATTAGCAACCTGGATTAGATTAGAAAGGAAGGGGTAAATGGACAATGTTCAGGAGAGCATTTTCTCTGGTGCCCAGACTGTTTGACAACATACAAAGAAAAGAAGCCAAAGTGCCACAGAAATATGAAGCAGATTTGCAAAGATCCTCATGAATACAAATAGATTTGCTCCAGCATGATCTTTTCCATGAAGATTTTGAGTTTTGTATTGAATGTGCCTTGCAGAACAGAGATTTAAGGTCATAATGATCATAATAGGTCATAATGATCTCAAGACATTCTCTACCTACCCTACCCTATCTGTTGTGGCCCACCAGCGGCCAGCAGAGCTGGTGGCAGACTCGGATGATGATGAGGTTGGGGAGGAACTTGGACCAGTGCTGGAGTCTGGGGAAGACTCTGATGGATGCTCTGCGTCAGATGCAGAGATAAACCCAGGGCTGTCCGAAATTTCCCAGCCACCAGAGAGGTATGAGTGAAGAGGAAGAACAGCTGGGGCCTGTTCCAGACGCATGTATGTGCAGAGCTGTTAGGAGAGATGAGCAACGAGGACAAGGAGTCAACTCAAGAAGTAAAGCACACATGGCCCCTCCCTGGCTGGGGAATAAATAGAAGGAAAGGGAAGTGGTTGTCATAGGAGACAACAGTTCGTATTTCTGAAGAATTTGCACATTGTGTTTCGTGCCACAAAGACTGCTTGCCAGAACTTAATTTGCAGCTGCCTTTCGGATGGCCTTGTGATTATCCGCAAGGATCTGATAAGGTCTGTTCTGCAGTTAACTCCTTAAAAGACTATTGCCTGGACTTTTCGGTAGGTGAATGCAATTAATTCACAAGAGGTAAATAAAGAGGAGTTTTTTGTGACAAGGAGTCTGTTTCTTGCTTCTGCTGGGTCAGAACACTACCTGAGGCTATGGGCTCCCGATTTCTAGATCTTTATAGAGGCTGCATGACACATCTCATGAATGGTTTTGCTGTGTTTCTTTTCTTTTTCTCACATTGAAAGGAATTGGACTAGATCAGTGTGCCCCAACCAGTGGGGACTTTAAGATGTGTTGACTTAACCTCATGCTGTCTGGAGAATTCTGGGACTTGAAGTCCACACTTTTTAAAGTTCCAAGGTTGGGAAACATTGGACTAGATAATCCTTGTAATAATCCCTTCCAATTCTACAATTCTGTGACACTGGGACCCTTTTTGTTATTCCTGCTGATGTTGGTATTGGATTTTTTTGGGTCTTATATCCTTTGTTGTGTGCTAGAAGAAGGTTAGATAAACATTACAGGTGGAATGCTGCATTACAGTATGTGCGATGCCTACTGACAATTCCTAATGCAGATTAGATTTTAAGTGGAAGACAGAAAATAGAAGTTTTAACCAAATGAGCAACTGAATTAAATCAATTATAATGCAAATTGTTCTCCCCAAGAAAATCAGTGGGATAATAAAGATTATCTCTTTCATGTCTAAGACTTACGAATACTTTACCTAACGATATTTTTAAGAAATGATTTCATGATTTAAATAAAGATACAGCCACAATGAAATCCATCTGTGATGCTACCAGGAAAAAACGGTGCTAAGCATGCCCACGTTAAATAGCACATATTATTTTTAGGGAAAAGGTAGACAGTGTGAGTTGTGTGTGTACCAAGAGGAAATAAACCTACAGCATTCACTGGGTTTAATCTCAGTAACAAAATAATTTATTTAACCCTGTAAAGCAAGACTCTAGAATTAAAAGGGAAAAATCATCCAAAAGTGCCATTCGAAGATCCATTCATACCCCATCCCTTTCCATGCTGTTAAAATTCAATTATATGTACCTCGTAATTGCAATATTAGGGAAGATTGTGCAATGTATTGAGGGATAAATTATGCACTTGCTCACTTTTCCTGCTGCTCTTGTGGCCAGATTTTGATCAGTTTTTACCCATTTGCATAAACAACTCAACATCTCTGCAGAGATAGGTAGGTCTTGATCCTCATATCATATACCATTGGCTGCAGGCTGCTACCCAAACCAGGAGAATTTACCAGGAATTCCAAATAGTATTGATTATCATGAATGAAGGCAAATATACGTGTCCCAGGATAATGTTGCAAGGTTCAATCTGGGTCGGTCACCGGAACTGGAGGTTTACTTTCCCGAACTTTTGGACTTGTGCTGGAGTCCATCCTCAGGGAACTTCTCTCTACTGGAATATGTGTTTTGGACTATTCTATGAGTCCTATTTATGTTGTGGCTTCCTATTGGTTGATTGGTGTTTTGATGGCCAACCGACTGGCTGTTGTTTCCTTGTGCTGCCAAGTCCTCAGCTCCTAGGTATCTCATAAGATGGTAGTAAATCAGCACTCCTGTTGACAGACAAGGGGCCCGTTTCCCAGGCTTCAATCATTTCCCTGGCTATTTTTGTACTTGCTCAGCCAACAATCTTAGTAGCTGCGAAATTGAATTGTATTGACTGTAAAAGTGAATCAGGATCCTATGGGCAAGTTGCATTCCAATGATGTATCCTGAAGTAAACTCTGCTATCTGTTATGGAGCAAGCCGAAACTCACTGCATTATACTCAGATAACCTTTCAAAACAATGTTTCTCCACCAGCTTTAAGATGAATAGACTTCAATTCCAGGAATTCCCCAGCCAGCTTTAAAAACACTGCTTTAAAGTATACATGGCTCAGTTTGTTACTTAGGACCACTCTATACAGTTCAGAATCATATCCACTTTTTGTTACCACCTTGATCATCATGGAAAGAAAGAAACTACCCTGATATGTGTAAAGCCTAGGTACGTATGAGCAAGAAAGGGTAAAGAAGATAGATGTCCTGTCCCAAGGTAACCAGAATAGAATAGAATAGAATAACAAAGTTGGAAGGGACCTTGGAGGTCTTCTAATCCAACCCCCTGCTTAGGCAGGAAACCCTACACCCACTTCAGATAAATGGTAATCTAACATCTTCTTAA
>JANHFT010003355.1:0-12829 GCA_032467955.1 Pseudoxenodon macrops | reverse complement strand
AGAATTACCTCTACTAGTATTCTATTAGTACTCTGCCTATGATAGATTAAAACATATAACAACTATTGTTGGAAATCCCGCCAAGAATAGTTTCCACATGTGGTTGTCATGCAAAAAACAAAAAAAGCAAAAGTATTTAAAATAAATATATTTTTAAATGCTCAAAAATTCTAAAGATAAAATCATAGTTCAATATTTTTCTACTTCATTGGTATTTCAACATTTTATCCTATAGATTAAATAAAGATTAATTTAGCAGGAAGTAAACTGTTAAGGGTGCTCTCAGATATGCTCCCTTCCATGTTGTTATCTTACTGTTAAAAGTAGACTTCCATCCCTTGTCTCTGAAGTGGGTAAATTTTGGACAAAGCTCATTTGTCTCTGTCAGGCCCGAAAGTAATCTTGTAAAAGAAACAACAACAGCAACAGTTTGGTTTGGAAAGTGGCTGCATTTTGCCAGTTGAGAGATTGAGACATTGAGGGAGAGCAATGTTGCCTGCTGCTAGCACAGTTAAATTCTTTTATAAGCAGTTTTTATATTCTGCTAAATGTCAAATGTCTCCTGGGGGGATGGGGGGGTTGCAAAGCAAACATAAAAATCATTAAAATATTTTTTTTAATCGACAATAAAAACCAGAAACCAAACCATAATGTATGGCAACTGCTCTTATAGGTGAAGAATTCCATGTGCTCTAAACAAATGGCATAGTATAGATCAGTAGTGGGTTTCACTTACCTTTGCTACCGGTTTGCTATTGGGAGTTTGCACACACTCATGCGACACTTCTGCGCATGCACAGAGACGTCCAGGCAGGTGCACGGAGCCTCCCGCCATCACCGCTATTGGTTCACCCGATTCAGGGTGATCTAGTAGCAACCCACCACTGGTACAGATGGTCCTTGACTTACAACAGTTCGTTTAGTGACTTTAGCAAAGTTACAATGGCACTGAACAAAGTGAATTATGAACATTTTTTACACTTACAAGTATCACTGAATCTTCATGGTAACGTGATCAAAACTCAGACGCTTGGCATCTGACTCGTATTTATGACTGTTGCAGCGTCCCGGGGTGTGTGTGTCATGTGATCCCCTTTTGCGACCTTCTAACAAGCAAAGTCAATGGGGAAGCCAGATTCACTTAACAACTGAGCTACTAACTTAGCCACTGCAGTGATTCACTTAACAACGGTGGCAAGGAAGGTCGTAAAATGGGGCAAAATTCACTTAACAGCTGTCTCACTTTGCGACAGAAATGTTGGTCTTGGTTGTGATCATAAATTGAGGATTACTGTGATCGTACATCTATTTCAAATGCATTTCTGCTGCCGTGGAACTCAAGGTCGAGAGAGACTGAATTCCCAAACACTCTTGGTGCTGAATCAGCAAAATCTGTATCAGTGGATCATGGAATGAAAAATTGACCTTCTGAGCCATGTTTTGCCTATCACTTTCCACTTGCTGTAACTAACAACCTGTCAGCGTTACAGATAATGCACCCATAGAAAGAGGAACTCCGAGGTAGGTAGATTTCTCAAGGAACAATTTATTGGATACATTATATTGGCACAACTGGTGAAAACCAACTCTGAAATTTCCTGTGGTTTTCATCAGGTTAAAAAGTGAAAGTTTCCCCTTCCCCCAAGTCATCAGTCACATTGTCCAATAGCGGTGCTGGCTGGTTGCTTGGTTACTCCTCTCCTCCTCTCTCCAGCCACCTGTTGGAATGTCCTTGGTTCTCAGGGGAAGACTTTTTGTTTTGACTACAAACCCCCGGCTGTCTATTTCCCTCCTCCCTGTCCCTTCTTCTCCCTTGTGGCAACCCTGAAGCCACCAAGATGGCCTCAGCCAGATTCGCTTCAGGGTTGACGCTACACTTGTTCAAACAAGAAACAGAAACGTTCCCAAAACATTCGGTTTTTCTCTTCCTCCAAACCCTTGACCTTCTCCCATGGTGACATAAAATCCCTCATTTTCCCCGCTCAAGAATCAAATGCCCAAAATCTATTGCAAATTTGACCTTGTTAATGTACTTAGCTGTGCATGTAAAAGATTACAAAAGTGAGGTGTGCCTCACCAGCCCAGGATATGAGTCACTGTCGGTGATACTTTCCATTGTGTTCTTCTTACATGTCAATTTCTATGGAGGAGGGAGGAGAGAAAAGAGGAAAGAAAAAAGGGGAGGAAACATATTATCTAGGCTTGGGGTTTCCCCTGTCCATTATGTACTCTGCATCAATTACTTTAGAAAAAAAATCCCAGAATAGATTTGGAATGAAAGTGAATTCTCAATCCATTGCCAATTGGACTGTGATGACAATGGCTATGACTAAGAGTTGCGTGGGGAGGGGGGTGCTTGGGAGGATCCATTATCTTGAACTTCAAAGCCAGGTGAGCTGCTGAAGCCAATTCCTCTTCTATTTAATAGCTAGGGAGCTCCATGTGACACAAGTTATGGCAGGGCCTCTCACAGAGCAATAAACCATTTGAAATCAGCAGAAAGGTAAGGATAACATTTCCTAGCCTTCTTTGCCTCTGTTTTCTTCTTCTTCTTTGCCTTGTGTTAATTCAGTTTTGCAGGATGCACACGGACCCGTGTATTGGTTTGTGCTGGAGGAAACAAAATCGTTAGGATAACATAATGCACCTGTCTTTGTCCTCTCTATTATCAGCTGCGATATATAGCGTTGCAACATCGGCATTGTATTCCTTGCTGCAGGCACAGTCTTGTGTGAATGAAACCGCATTGCAGCTGGGTCTGCTCTATTGAGCTGAGCAGGCATTTGATTTTAATACCTTGATTTCTCCTTCTGGAAAAGGTTAGGAACTAAGGGACGAGAAATGATAATCAAAGAGTCTGTGCCCTTGAACGCAAGCTTGTTTTTCCCCCCCAAACAGCCAGCTTTGCCCCATTCCTGGCTAGTGAAACAGGATATAGTGATCCTGTTGCAGTTCTTATTTTCTGACATTAATCCTGAAATAGAAGATTGCCAGATTTTGGGTGGTGGCCTATAAAATTAGACGAAGAAGAATTAAGAGCAATTGAACTTGTTTTCCCTCAGCTTTCCTCACTGGCTCTTTTTATGTTAACTACATAAAAATATAAAGCCCCTGACAAATGTGAGGAAGACACAGGACAACAGATACAGGTGTAAAAGTGCAAGATATGACTGTATCTTCCTCAGATTTGTCAGTGTCTATAATTCTATATTTTAGGTTAAACAAATAACAGAGTTGGAAGGGACTTCAGAAGCCTTCTAGTCCAACCCCCTGCTCAAGCAGGAAACTCTATAGCATTTCAGACAAATCTCTTCTTAAAAACCTCCAGTGTTAGAGCACCCACAACTTCTGGAAACAAGTCATTCCACTGGTTCATTGTTCTCACTGTCAGGGGTTTTCTCCTTAGTTCTAGGTCAGGGCTGTCAAACTACCAGCCCATGGGCCAGATGAGTCACACACTGGCCCATTCCCAGTTTAGCGAAGGGGGGAAAAAGTCCCAATATATCACATGACATAGCTGTGACGACGTGAGTTTGACACACCCTGTTCTAGGTTGTTTCTCTCCTTGATTAATTTCCATCCATTGCTTCTTGTCTTGTCTTCAGGTGCTTTGGAGAATAGCTTGACTCCCTCTTCTTTGTGGCAGCCCCTGAGATATTGGAACATTGCTATCATGTCTCCCCTAGTTCTTCTTTTCATTAAACTAGACATGCCCAGTTCCAGCAACCGTTCTTCATATGTTTTAGCCTCCAGTCCCCTAGTCATTTTTGTTGCTCTTCTCTGCACTCTTTCTAGAGTCTCAACATCTTTTTTACATTGTGGCAACCAAACCTGGATGCAGTATTTCAAGTGTGGCCTTACCTAGGCCTTATAAAGTGGTATTAACACTTCATGTGATCTTGATTCTTTTCCTCCGTTTATGCAGCCTAGAACAGTGTTGGCTTTTTTGGCAGCTGCTGCACACGGCTGGTTCCTATTTAAATGGTTGTCCACTAGGACTCCAAGACCAGAGCCAAAAGGTTCCAGCTAATCCCCTAATTCCCACTGGAGTTAAGTCATCTGCAGCAGCACATCTGCAGGCTTGTTCGCCCCACCTAATGCAGGATAGTTCAAGGCAGGGCCTGCTGGATTACCTACCTTCCTTTCCCTTCCCAGTGAGAATCACCCATCAGCAAGCAAAGCCTCTGCCAGCAGAACATTTGGCAGGGCAGGGTTGCGGGTCTGCAACCTTTATTTTTGCCTCCTTTTATTTATTTAGCCTTAAGTTTTATTATGTACCACGTGCTTCCTCTGACAAGACTATCGATCTCCCAAGAGATCGATAGAACTGTCAGAGACATAGAAGATCGATACGCTTCTGTCAAACAATCCCACTCTCAAAAGTCCATCTGAGTGATTGGAGGAGCTAAATACAATGCTGGGAAGCCTGAATCACAGCCTCTGTAGATTGTGCCCCTCCCCTCCCCCCTGGCTCTTTCTTTTCTCCCATTTAGACCCAATTTTCACCCCCAAATTGGTTTTGATAGTCCAAGAGTGTGGACAGGGGAGCTGCTCTGAAATTATCAAGGTCACAATATTTTTCTCTGCAGTGGTCTGTCAGCTGGCCAGTTTAGGTACATAGGCGCCAGCAGAGAATGGAAGGGAAATGTTGTAAGCTCCTTAGAAGCTCCTGCAGATGGGCAGGTAAGGTTCAAATAAAAAAAAAGAAATATAATAGAAGCCAGAGCAGGTGTCAGGCCTGCAACCATATTTTCTTTTGGATCTTTGGCCTGCCACACTTTCTATTGTTCTACTATGCATTTTCTATGGTGGGAAAATGGGAGGGGGGATTGTACGGAGTTGATAATATGTAGCCATAACAAAATTCTTTCTAGAAAGTCAAGGTCATCTTTTGTCTCTGCACCTGACCGGAACTGGATAGGTGGAGTTGCCAGCATGGCAGGGAAAGATTGGACCATGTGATGGACTTGTGGGTGTGGGGGGCCAAGATCTTGAACTTTCAACCGGGTGGTGAAAACCTGGGAAGCTTCAGATACGGGTTTCCGCAGATGTGCCAACATGACTCTCTTAATAAATTGGAACTCTTGAGGAATGCTTTGCCTTGGACTCTGATTTAATTCTGGATGCTATCTGGAATGCTGACAGCAGATAGTCAGGAAGAGAGGTTCCCCCACCCTCTAAGGTTGGCAGGAGATGTTGCTAGAATGAGATGTGACTAATCAAGCTGTGGAGAAGAGAAGGCCAGGAGTGGGAGAGCTAGAAGATCTGGAGAAGACCCAGCAAAGGGCCTGAGATAGTTTGAACTCAAAGAAGAACCCGCAGAAAAGAATCAGGAGAAAAGAAAATGCAGCCGCCAACTCTACATGGAGAGAGAGAGTGCAAACTCCAACCGGTTCAGGTGCCAATTAATTAGGCAAGAGTGTATTAAGGGGAGAAGCTGTTAGCATTCCTAAACCTGCAGATAAAATAGAATTGGAAGAGGAAGAAACTAGCAGCAAAGCAATTTGCATTATAAGCAAAGTAGCAGAAATCTAAGCTACTTAGTTAAGTTGTAAGAACTAAGTTAGGTAGCTATGATGACTCTGTAAACCGCTTAGAGAGGGCTGTAAAAGCACTATAAAGTGGTATATACGGTAAGTCTAACTGCTATTGCTATTCGTCAAGTCTTCATATTTGCCAGGTCAAAGGCCCATTTGGTATAGTAGTCAAGACACCTGGCTAGAAATCAGGAGACTGTGAGTTCTAGTCCTTCCATAAGCACAAAGCAGTTGGATGACAATGTGTGTGTGTGTGTGTGTGTGTGTATGTGTGTTGGACTAGATAACCTATAAGATCCCTTCCAACTCTGTTAATGTGTTAAAACCTTGGGCCAGTTCACTCTTAGCCCCAGGAAGGAGGCAATGGCAAACCATTTCTGAAAAACCTTGCCAAGAAAACTGCTGGGACTTATTCAGGTAGTCTTTGAAAATCAGACACAAATGAATGGAAGAAAAATAATTGCTAGGTCACTATACATAGATATTCATATGATAAACATTTTTTGGTATGTATTTCTTTTTCTCTCCATTCCCACCCTTGAACAAAGTACCTCTTCCTTCTCCCATCCCCATTCTATATTTGTGTTTGTGTATGGGTATACGTATGAGTGTATTGATGCAGTTCATTTATGGATGTTCCCTAACACACTTGTGTGCACATTACCCTGCCTGCACCGATGTAGAGAAGGTAAACATCCATCAAACAGCAGAATTCCTGGCTGACCGACTTACTGATTTCCCAGGAATTCCACATCCCAGGATACACAAATGACAGTCACGCTCATTGTCCAAGCCAAAATAGTTATGGAGACACAATGTGCAGCAAACAGGCAATTAGAGAGGCTGGTAAATCAGACTAGCTAAGCCAACTGGAGCTCAACGATTCTTTTTTTATGTGAAATAAATGCCAAAAATGAATTTTCTTTCATCAGACTGAAGTAGCATCAAAAAAAGGACATTTGTTTTTTTGTTTCTTTCTGCAATGGCATTGTGGCCAATGGCATTTTTCATCTCCTGACAAATGAATTGTGTGAAAATGTTTATGTATACTATGCAAGAAGGGATGCGGTGGCTCAGTGACTAAGATGCTGAGTTGGTCAATCAGAAAGGTTGGCAGTTCAGTGGTTCGAATCCCTAGTGCCGCGTAACGGGGTGAGCTCCCGTTACTTGTCCCAGCTTCTGCTAACCTAGCAGTTTGAAAGCACATAAAAAATGCAAGTAAAAAAATAGGGGCCACCTTTGGTGGGAAGGTAACAATGTTCCATGCACCTTTGGCATTGAGTCATGTCGGCCACATGACCACGGAGACGTTTTTGGACAGCGCTGGCTGTTCGGCTTTGAAATGGAAATGAGCACTGCCTCCCTAGAGTCGGGAACAACTAGCACATATGTGTGAGGGGAACCTTTACTTTTTATACTATGCACAGTCCAGGTAAATCAGATCTGCAGTATATATAATATAAACCATACTAAAACCATTTCACGATCAACAGTATCCTATCTTAATGCCAACTAACAAAGGTAGCCCTTGACCGCAATTGAGCCCCAAAATTTCTGTTGCTAAGTGAAACATTGAACTTTGCCCCATTTTATGACCTTCTGCGCCACAGCTGTTAAGTAAATCATTAAAGTTGTTAAGTGAGTAACACAGTTGTTAAGTGTGACATTGACTTTGGTTGCAGGAAGGTCACCAAAAGGTGATCAAGGGACACCGGGACACGGCCTCCGTCATCAATATGAGTCAGTTGCCAAGCATCCGAATTTGGATCATGTGACTATGGGGATGTCGCAATGGTTGTAAGTGTGAAAAACGGTCATCGGTCCCTTTTTTCAGTGCCGTTGTAACATTGAACAGTCAATAAATGAACTGTTGTAAGTCGAGGATTATCTCTGCTCGACACAAGCAATTCTTAATATACAAATACAAGTTGGACCCAAATCGAATCATGAGGAAGTTTTTCCACTTTCATAAAGATCCTGGAAAAAGAAGCCATTTTAAACCTTTGAACACTTTTTAAAGACTGGACTACAGGTGCTAACTCAAAGAAGAGTTGCAGCCAGAGAACTAAATGGGGGGAAAAGCCTTTAAAAAATGTGAGGTGGCAATTTTAAGATAAAGGATCGACTGATTGCACAAGCAAGCCGAGATTGCACAAGAGTATGAATTGTAATCAGCCTGATCAGATAACACTGTGTGCACAGCCCAGAAGATTAGTGCTGACAATTTGAACTGATAACACTGCCGAAGAGCCAACCAATGTTAAAATTCATGAAAATTCAGGTAGGAGTGTATTGGAAGAGATACAGGACCAATAAATCTGCAGGGTTTTTTTCTTTCTTTCACCCTAACTCTAACCCAGGGGTTTGTCTGACGTGTTCGTCACTCGAGAGCCCAACATCCTACTTCATCTATAAGAAATACTTTTTGCCACTTTCTTCATCTACAGTGCCCGGTTGACCTAACTGGGGTCTGCAACCTTCAACACTCAAAGAGCCATTTGGACCCGTTTCCCACAGAAAAGAAAACATCGGGAGCCACAAAGGTTTTAACCGGAAGCCCCCCCCCGTTCAATTCTGGAGCTGACCGGAAGTTCGGTTCCCCCACCATAGAGTCTCCTCCTAGCGTGGCATCCTTTTTCCTCTACCTGTCGTAACCGAAAGCCCTGTCAATTGTGGAGCTGCCCCTTGCCATAGAGTCTTCTCCTGGCACCAGCTGGGTGACTTTGAGCCATTCTCCAGGAGATGGGGAGTTCTAGCCTCGCCTTAGTCATGGAAACTGGCTGGGGAGGACTTTAGGCCAGTCCTTCTCTCTCTCTCTCAGCAGTGGTGGTATTCTACCAGTTCACCCCAGTTCGGATGAATCGGTAGCGGTGGCAGCAGGAGGCTCCACCCACCCATCCGGACGTCATCACGGATGCTCTGCGCATGCGTAGAAGTGGCGTGGGTGCTCAACCAGTAGCGAAGGTAAGTGAATACCACTACTGTCTCTCAGGCCAACTCATCTCACAATGTTGTTGTGGAGAAAATAGGAGGAGGGAGGAGTATTATATATGCTTGCTGCCTTGAGTTATTTATAAAAATAATAAAGTTGGGTTATTAATACCTAAACAAATACAATAAATAAATAAACCCACATATAAAATTCAAGTGCAGAGCCCAAAGAAGCTTACCTCTAACTCTAATCCTAGCTTCATTTTACTACCAGCAGAAGAACCAATGACATCTATTTTGCTCTGTAATATAAAATCCCACGGTTCCACTTCGGAATCAGGACAGCATGTATTTATTTGAAACTGACCTCTGTTGTTGTAATTGTGAGTATCCATGAAAGATAATCCCAGCCTCTCATCTTCCTGAAGGGTACTCTGGTCTGTGAAACTCTGGTCAATTGCGCTCATCATGTGTGTTTTCTCATTGCGGTAGTTGATTGTGGCTTTGGTCATGTTGACAGGTTTCCTAGTGGAAGATTACAAAGAAGGAAAGTAGGCAAATGTTACACTATGCAATCCACTTTGAATTCTCTCTATAAGCAGATTCCTGAAGGACAAAAAGAAGAGGAGAAAAAAGAGAGAGGACAAAAGAATTGGGGTTAATCTTATAATAGAAGCAATTCCTGAAGTTGTGGTGGATGCATACCTTAGGAAAGTCAAGAGGCTGAGCTTCTTGGCCGCTCTGAAATTTTATCAATAAGAGAACCACCTTCAGAATTAACAGGATTTCCACTTAATTCCTGTCCCAATACCATGTTTAATGGGTTTAATCACTTTAAACTAAAGCCATGTCAATTTTTCCCAAATTAGGTTCCCCCAGGCATGTTTTTCCAATTGTTCCCAGAATTCCAAGCCCACTCATTTATTATTTACATATTCATTCAATTTCCCTCTTGTTTTCCTCCCAGAAACTCAAAAAGGCATTTTACAACAATCCAATGAGATCAATAAAAGGAGAAAGATAGCAACTGCCCAGTTCTTCCATGAACCAACATTGTTGTCAGTCTAGGTCAGGGGTCGGCAACCTTAAACAATCAAAGAGCCACAAAGGTCCTAACCGGAAGCCCCCCATTCAATTCTGGAGATGACCGGAAGTCCGGTTCCCACCCACCATAGAGTCTCCTTCTAGTGTGGTGACCTTTTTCTTCTACCTGTCCTAACTGAAAGCCCTATCAATTGTGAAGCCAACAGGGAGCTGCAGCAGAGGGATGAAAGAGCCACATGCGGCTCCAGAGCCAAGGGTTGCTGACCCCTGGTCTAGGTTTTGATGGTCCTATTTTAAAAGCTTAATCTCTGATGGATCTTGGGCTTTGAACTGTTAATGGAGCTTTACAATAAAGTAGAATTAGCTCATCTGGCCTTGTTTCTAGTAAGGGTGACAAATGAACATTAGCTTCCAATACACATGGAGTAGATTACTGCATCCATTAAAGCTGTAGAAAGGTGGATTCTACCTCCTCCAGAAGAGGTAGGCCTCCTGTTGTCTCTAGATGTCAACAGAGTTTCATCCTCATCAATAAGGGTACGGCTAACTCAACCCAACTACAAGCTGGCTCTTTCTGAGTAATCTGCCTAGAAAACTCCAATTACCTTTTTTTTAAAGACTTTCATAGCGCCAAAGTTTTCAAATGATGTAACGGTGTGAGGGAGTGACCTTGAGGGACAGGGCAAAGAAACTGTAGCCAAGGGAATGGACAGATGAAAAAGCAGCTGAGTGGGGAATGTGAGTGGGGCCAGCGGCTCAGGAAACCCTCTCTAGTTTTTTTGACTGTGATGGGGACAAGGGAGAGAGCTGCAAGATTCTGTTCATGTAGCTTTACCATAAAGTAGAATTAGCTCATCTGGTCTTGTTTCTAGTAAGGGTGACAAACGAACATTAGCTTCCAATACACATGGAACAGATTAACAAGCAATAATTTTTGTGTGTGTATCCCACAGTTCTCAACAAGACCTGTGCCGCATGTTTGCAAAAATGTCAGGGACATAATTTAAAACATCGACTCATTTGCTTTGGTCTTATCCTACCACTCTTACATTTTGGTTGAAATGTATCTGACTGGCAGTCAGGGTTGAGGTTGATAGCTGCTTTATCAGGGGTGGGTTCTAAATTTACCTTGCCGGCAGTTCGCTGCCTCCCGCACCGTGTGGGCACGCCTCGCCTGCGTGCGCAGTAAAAAAAACGAATTTTTCCCCAAAAAAAAGGCTGAAAATAAGATGGCGGCGCATGCGCAGTGCCAGAAACTTGGTTTCTGCGCATGCGCAGAAGAAAACAAATCCAGGAAATTTTTTTTTTGAAAAAAGAAATTCCCCAAATAAGATGTCGCTGCCCACGGAGCAACAGAACCAGCTCTGTGACGTCAGCAGCGGCCTACTACCTTCTTGGTAGAACCAGTCCGAACTGGTATGAATCCACCTCTGTGCTTTATCAAAAGAATTGCTATCAAGTGCTTGATCTTTTAAGCCAGCTTTCTTCAACCTGGCTGCCCCTCCATATGTGGGGCTACTGCTGAGATTTCTAGGAATTCAAATGTACACATCTGGAGAGCAGCCATGTTGGAGAGAGCTAATCTAGTCCATATCTCTAGCATATGGTTGTGATTAACATACTGAAAACTATGGGTATTTCACACACAAGGAATATAGCCAAAAGTACTATTATTTCAATACTGGAAAGATACATTTGCCCTGATTGGCAGCATTGCATTTTTTGATCTGTGTTCTTCGTCAGTATTTGGACATGTTATTTTTCAATAGTGGCACAAGGAGCAAATGTCAGAACAATTAGATCAACAATTCTTACTTTGTGCATGATTATGTATTGTGCAATACATATATTGTGCATATGTATGTATCAATGTATGTATGTATCCTGATTCCCTGAAAATAAGACCTCCCCGGATAAAATCAGGCTTTTGAGCGCTTGCACTAAAATTAGCAGTCCCCCAAAAATAAGACCTCCCTAAATACAGCAGCAGCTATGAGGTGACCATGTTGGCAACTCCTGCACCTCAAAAATAATAAGACCTCCCGAAAAATAACGCCAAGCGCTTATAATAAGACCCTGTCTTATTTTCAAGGAAATATGATATGTATGTATGTATATATCAATGTATCTATCTATCTATCTATCTATCTATCTATCTATCTATCTATCTATCTATCTATCTATCTATCCATCCATCCATCCATCCATCCATCTATCTATTTATTTATCTATCATCTATCTAACTATCTAATTTCCTTTTTCTCTATTATATTTTGTGTCTACCCTGATTATCTTACAAATTGAAGTGTTAAGTTCTGATAACATCTGAAATCTGAGAAAGAGTCCTTTGTTTTGTGAACACTCCTATACACAATGCAATTAATTAACAGCAATTTGTCAAGATTAAGGGACATGTCCCTGGATAAAGAGGTATTACGAGATAAGTAGGGCAATTTATATACTGAGAGTTGTATAAATCAAAATATTTTCAAGGTGACAAAACCCTCAGGTTTTCCTCCAAGCGAATATTCATTCTGCAGTTGGTTTCTTCCAGAATTCCACATCAGGATTCCCACCCTTAAAATTTAAGTGTTCAAAGAGATGGATGGAGGAAGGGTTATTGATAAGGCCGCATTAAGGACTAAGTAACAAGAAGCCAATTGATAAACAAGGCATGTAGATGATCTCATTTCCGTACTCTTCAGGATATCCAAAGGCATCAGCCCAGTTAAATTACACTATTAATGTAAAACAATATTTCTCATGTTCTCTCTCTTTACATTCACTGTTTCACTGAAGATTTATCAAGCAATCTTGGTTTGTATGTCCATAAAACCATGACATAATTAGATTATTTTGGCCCTACAATGCACAAAAAGCCCAAGAAAAAACAAGTCATAGTTCTAAATTGTGATGGATGGATTTGCACATCGTGCTAAACAGAGGTGGGTTCTGAATCTTCTTACTGCCGGTTCACTCAGGGTCGCGCCTCAAGTGCGCGCGGCAATCAAAAATTAGCTTCTGCGCATGTGCAGAAGCAAAATCCAAAATGGCGCCACCCACGGAGACATCGAAGGAACTGGCTCTTTGATGCCATCCCGGAGTTACTATCTACTCTATAGAACCGGATAAAATCAATAGGAACCAAAAACAGCATGATTTCTGAATGAAACCATATTCCTTTCTTTAAAAGCTCCAGTGGAAGAGAAAATACCCCATGGAATGGTAATACTGGGAATGTTACCGTGTTTCCCCGAAAATACGACCTGTCCCGGTAATAAGACCAACCCTGCTTTTTGGGGTCGGCGTAAATATAC
>JANHFT010003354.1:161330-185686 GCA_032467955.1 Pseudoxenodon macrops | reverse complement strand
ATAATCCAATAATGATGAAATGGAAAGGACAAAGAAAGAGACCAAGATGGACTTTGAATCAGAGACTTTTGAATGATAAAAATTTTCAAATATATATGGAAACTGAAGAAAGAACTGACTTTCTTCTTTAGAGAAAATAAGAAAGAAGATACTTCACTACAAAATGTATGGGACACTTGCAAAGCATATATTAGAGGCCTAGCAATGACATATCTAGGAAAACAGAAGAAAACAAATGAGACAAAAACAAACAGAGCTGGAGATGGAATATAAAAAACTACAAAAAGATTTCCAAAAATATCCACAAGATAAATCACTTAAGGATAAAATGAACTTGCAGAAACACAAGATAAATATTATTGAAAATGAAGAGTTAGCATATAAAATAAAGCAAACAAAACAAAACCTTTTTGAAAATACTAATAAGCCAGGACGATGGATGGCTTGTAAAATAAAAGAGAGAGAGAGAGAGAAGAAAACAATAAACCAGCTAATAGATTTGAAAGGGAATATCAAAACAAAGAAAAGAAGAAGATAGTTGAAAATTACTATGGACAATTATATAAACAAGAAAATATAAAGGAGGATAAAATAAGAGATTATTTGGAAAATGCGAATATACCAAAATTTCCTGAAAACTTCAAGAAGAATCTGGAGGAAAGAATATCAATGATGGAACTATTGGAAGGAATTAAAACACAGAAAAATGGAAAGACCTGGTCCAGATGGCTTACCAACAGAATTTTATAAAAACTTACAAGATAGATTAGGTAATGTTAGGCTAGAAGTATTAAATGATTTGCTTTTGAAAGCAAAGATATCAGATTCATGGATAGAAGCATACATAACTTTCATACCTAAAGAAGACTCTGACTTATAGCAAGTAAAAAATTACAGACCAATTTCCCTATTAAATGTGGATTACAAAATCTTTGCTTCGATTATGGCAGGAAGGTTGAAAAGACTATTGGATGAATTTGTTCATTCAGATCAAAATGGTTTCCTACCTAAAAACAGATAAGAGACAACATGAGAACTATATTAAATACGTTGGAATATTATGAAGCACATTCGGAGAAACAACTCGGACTATTGTTTCCAGATGCACAGAAATCCTTCGATAACATTAATTGCAAATTTATGACATTGCAGTTAGAAGTGATGAGCTTTGGAGATAATTTCTTGAACATGGTAAAAACTGTATATAATAAGCAATTGGTGAAAGTGATGATTAATGGTTAATTAGTCGGTATATAACTCAAATACTATTACTATTCAGTTTTGCACTAATGAGACTTTAGGAGAATGTTTAGTTCATCTAAACTGTAGGTCAGAAGCATAATTTCGGTTTAGTGATCAACACTGGAGACAAAGTCATTTCTGAAGAAGTAAAATGCCTCTTATTGAACTACGGTAAATTAATGTAGATGTTTGATGAGGGACAGCAGCAATGTATTTGATCAGATACAGCTCATCAGTCATCTAGTAATGTCAATGAAGCAATTACAGAATAATTATGAGGTAATAGGGCTGTAGTACAATGACAAAAGGGGTCTGAAAGAACAAATATGAAATATTTCATGGATATAATTTCTTTCTATGGACTACTTTGTCTTATTGTCCTTGTTTTCCATATTTCTGTTCGCATTCTAATATCTTTTCCCAGCCAACATTTCTTGGCCTTCTAAATGTTTTATGGCTGAACTTGAACTTTAGTTTCCTTGGAAACTGTATTTTGGGAAGCATATTTTTACTTTCCTAATTTGATGCTATATGCTTGAGCTAGTCTTTTTGATTTTACATGGGAAGATTTATCTAGATTAAGGGCTTTTTCCAAAATTACCCATCCAGACTTTATTTAAAATTATTAAGTGTATTATACTTTGGATGCATCTGGGTGATCTCGCAATCATAAAATATCAACACAAAATTTTAATTAACAATATAGTATTATTAACTAATCTGGTGTTGGGTGTTTTTTATGTCTTATTCCCTTACTACAATATATTGCTGAATTTTTCTGTAAAAAATCATTTTCAGACTTCTAAATATATCAATGCATTGTTTTACGTCAGCTATTTATATTTAACAGTGACACAGTTAAAATAGTCAAAGTACTGTTTATAAAACAATATAAATTATGTGATTAAATGGCAAGTATTTGCACCTAGAAATGTCTCTTTCTCTTTTGGAGGGGGATATACATGTTTGCTTTTAAGTTACATGTTGATTTTGGAGACTCTAGAATCTACTTTTATTTTAATCGTCTGTCTCTTCTCCCAGAATAAATGTAAATGCCACATTTGCTATAGTGGTAAGTAATTAATGTTTCCTATCTCATAACAATATCACTTATTTAACATTTTATTCAAGCTTTATAGTTCACAGTCTTTTTAATTTTTGAAAAGTAAGAAAAGAACCTGATATATCCTACTTGGCTTCATAACATAAAGATGTTTAGGTGTAGCCTCATTTTTATTTTTGTAAGAGGAAGAGGGTAAAACCATCTCACTCACTTAGCAGCCACAAATACTTCACCACATACTTAACTAGACCCCAAACATATACTAGTTCCCTCATCCTTTTTCTGAAAAGCATATTGCCTTCAACTGTGGCTGTTCACAATGTTAAGAGAAAAGCCATAATAGGGATTCTGAAGGTCATGTTTTGGTGAATGTAAAAGATACCACACCCTGGAGAAGTTGTATAAATAAATAGGTAGCCCCTATCTACAGTTAACAAGTAAAGAGAAAAATACAGCTTTCTAATTTAAGATTCTGTTGAGATGCTTAGATGTACCAATATATTCAACATGAAAGGCTTAGCTCATATGTTTTTTATAATCCTTTGCTAAATGAACCTTCAGCTATCCAAATGTTTAGTCTATTTATGATATTTATCGTAACTCATCACTTCCTAGTACTTGCTTGATGAATTCAACAGCAAATGATTTTCCACTGCATAAGTACTTCAAAGAAAAAGCAACATTTTTGCTGTTATAGGGTTCTTTCTGAAATATTTGTTCAAAGCAGAAAAGCAATTTCAGAAACATTTCTGATATTTTTAATTTATTTAAAAAGAGGGAACTGCTGACAATTTCTAAAGTAACTTTTTAGCGCTGGAGAACATGGGAGAAAACTGAACTGTTCTTAACAATACAGTTTATTCAGAATATTAAAAATATTCTTCTTTCCTACTCTTCAATATTACTGTGCTCTAAGTAGTTTTATAATGTTGATAATACAGATAGTCCTTAACTTACAGCCATAATTGAGCCCACAACTACGATTGTAAATTGTGATTGATGCTAAGTGGGTCATGTGACTGGATCTGATTTTACAAACTTTTTTGCAGCAGTCATTAAGCAAACACTGTGGTTGTTAGACCCATTGTTCACTATGGGCCATTTTTTGCTGGAAAGTAAAGCAAAAGTTGGTTCTGGCAAAAATTCTGTAAATTGCTATTATGTGACTGCAGGATGCTGCAAATGGCTGTAAATATGGGCTGGCATCCAAAATGTGGCTATATGATCACATACAACCCAGACATTGGCACTTTTAATCTGGGTCTTAAGTCCTTTTTTTTGGGGGGGGGTAGGGTTAAATTGTTACTAAGAGACCGCTTGTGAGTCAAGGACAAACTGTAATGCCATTCTGTTTTAAAATATCTTAGATTTCATTGCTGCAATGCTATGGTACTATAATGGATCACTTGATAAACAGACAAAGGTAACAAATGTCTCACTCCACCCTGTCCTTACCTCCCATATATAAGAACAACAAACCTTTCCCACCCGGAATGAGCCCAAAGATTGGATCATATCTACCTGCAGGACAGGTTCATAAATGCACTTAGGAACCAAATCCAGTAGCTCTTTAAAGTACCAAAATATTTTTTCACTGAATTCCAAAATTTACTGGGCATCAATATTGTTGCTCTCCTTTTGTACCAATAGCAAACTTCAAGTTTTCAGTAGTTTTCAAAGCCTCATGTAAATCAATCTAGTTTTGGACTGATGAGACCATGACTTATCATTTCCAGAGCTTTCTACTTTAATTAGATCCACCAACTCAAGTTATGCAATCACACCCACATCTATGGCCTTCAGCTATAAAGTGATGGTACACGGTAATAACCTTGGAACTCAGAAGGAAGAAAGACTTACCGACAAGGTAATGGTCTTTCTCCAGTCTCCCAAAGTAAATCCCACATATTATCACAGAAATCTAGCAGTAGTCATAATGGTGGGGGAGGGCAGACTGAGCCAGGTGATTTTCTCAAGCAACATTGTCTTGTTTCATTTTGTTTCTTCCCATCAAGATTTTTACAGCCCTCCATGCACTTCTTCAATTATCTCATCTCATGCAGGGGGAGAAGACCACAGCATCTCTGACCCTCAAGGGCAGGGGTGTCAAACTCAAGCCCAGGGGCCGAATCTGGCCCACAGGGTGCTTAGATCTGGCTCATGGGGCTACCCTGGAAACAGCAAAGAACTGGCCCACGGGGTCTCTGCCAATGAAAATGGAGCTTGGGAATGCTGCACGTGGCGGCCCTCCCAAGCTCCGTTTTTACTGGCAGAGGGTTGCAGGAAGCTATCACAGTCGAAAACAGAGATAGGGAGCCCATTTTCGCTGGCAGAGCTCTCTGGCCACCACAGGTGCCCCCGACATGAGTGACGTCAAGACCTGTCCACACCCACCCTGGCCCTCCAAGGTGATACGGCCTTCAATGAAATTGAGTTTGACACCTCTGCTCAAGGACATGACCACTGAACCAACCTCTTCTTCCTTTTCTTTTTTCAAGATAGAAAGGAGCAGCACCATAATAAAATAGTTCCTCACAATGATCTGAAGAGATATTATAGTCAGTATCATTAAAGTTGCAGAAAAAATAAATAGGACCAGAAAGAGCACAATCCAAACAGTCAGGTACCAGTTAAGGTTATCCATCAGAATGAACAATGTTGTTTCTATCTCTTGCTTGGGTCTGAACCCTGATTGCTAGAGCTCCATATTTTCTATAGTGGAAGCCCACTATCTTCTAAACAGTCTTCTTTAAAGGGTGAAGACTGCAGACAGGATGATAGTTTTCTCTTTAAAATGAATATATTATTTCCTTAAAGGGACTTTAAAAAAAAATATTTTTTTTAATCCCACCTTTGCAACTTTTATAAGTAACTCAAAGTAGCAAACATACCTAATATTCCTGTCTCCTCCTATTTTCCCCATAATAACAATCCTGTGAGATGAATTGGACTGAGAGAGAATGAGTGACTGGCCCAAAGTCACCCAGCTGGCTTTCATGCTAAGGTAGTACAAGAAAACATAGTCTCCTGGCTTCTAGCCTTGTGATTTAATTACTAGACCAAATTTGCTTTCAGCTGACAGAAATTGACAGAATTCGGCAACACCTGACAGAAATCTTTCTCCTTCTAAACAGGCACTGATCACTTTAAGCTCCAGATAGTCAAGCATCCAACCATCCATAAGATCTAAGACACATGGGATGAAACACATGTTAGAGAATCGTAAAAATAATGAATTGCATTGCACTTCAGAACCCAGTATTCATAACATGATAAAAGAAAGTTTCCTTTTTTTACTTCCTAAATATACCTCAGTAATCTAATTCTCTATCTTCCTTAGAGTACTGACTCTAGCAATTGTGACTGGGCTTCCTCTGTATCCAGTTCCATTGATCAGTCAAGTGAGGACTTTCTAATGAGTTTTATTTCTTTGGCAAGTACAGAACAAATGAAAAACCTTGTCAATCCTCATCTACATTATTTCTCAAAATCAGCAACAGAATTTGTTTAGAATACACTGATGATTTGAGTTTTCACCTGTATTCTGATTTTTCTTTCCAGCAATTACTCAACAATAACAATATTACAATGTTAATCTGTATCTGTATCTACTCCATAGAATTCTCCTATATTTGTATACTACAAAAACATTTATAGCAAAACCACAATGAAACGGACATGCTGCTTGAGTATTAGTTGAAAAATGTACTGTTGCTTGTATCTTCATATTCATAATAGAAAAGCAATCACAAAATAACGAAGTTTACCCACAACATTTAGTGTATATATTAGATATCAATAAGATTTCCAGTAAACATAAAACATCTCCAAACATTCAGATACTTTATTCAGATTATAAAAATACCCCAAAAGGTAACAGTGAAAGTTCTAATTATTGAATTCAAATCATGTTTGGGAAAAAGAAACATTACCATAAGTCAAATATTCAAGTCTGCAGAAAAAGTTGTGTTTGTTTAAATGATTGTAATATGTTTGATTTTATATTTTGTTTCAGGAAACTGATCAAACTAATCTAAAGTGATGTTTAATTATAATTTTAAATTAAAACATAATAAAATAAATTTTCCATTCCTCAAAGATTACAAACTCTTTCCATGGATAGGATGTCATTCACTAGACAAGTCATCCAACTTTGATTTGTTACAAAACTTTTTGTAAATGGTTATTACAAAATAGCCTTTGAAGCAACATCTAAGAGAAAAAAAATTCTGGACTCAGTCTGAAATAATGTCCTTAATTCTAATCTCCCTGAACTGGAACAGGAAGAAAGAAGTGTCATTCATCTGTCTGATGCTCATCCTTCACAACACCATCACACAATTCTGTAACATGGAATCATCTAGCAATATGTTTTTCACAATATGTTTTTCAGTAGACTACATTAAAGAACTCATTTTGGGAAATCCTCTTGTGCTGTATCCCTGTCCAATTACATACATTTATTCCATTTGTCAATGTATTTTTCTTATATATTAATGAAAACCTGAGTTTTAGAAAAATGTGAAAACTCCTTGAGTTGCAGGATACCATAAAGCTACAGACATCTCTGGAACCTCAGTCCATCCTAGCAATACAATGCCAAGAGGCTTTTTGGTGTGTTGGGACTGCAAGAGCACCGCAGTGCAGTGCAAACCCCTTCATTATATGAAGTCACAACAGCCTAGCCCAGTCCTACCCCTATCCCCCTCAGTCACCCTTGCCACTCTACATCTCCTGCTGCCTTGCTCTCTGCCTTTGTCTGTGCCTGGCCGTTCACGAGGCAGCTGCTGGCCATGTAAGGCCATCTTCCCTTCATATTGTGAGAAAACGTCCGTGAGCAATCAATGCAAGAAAGCCTTGTGCACCCAGCGATAGGTGACTGGGAGAATTAACATGCGCCTGAAGTCATAAATACAGCTGGGCTGCCAAGTACCCAAATTTTGATCACATGACCATGGGGGTGCTGTAACAGCTATAACTTTGGGGACTGATTATAAGGTACTTCATTCAGCATCACCGTAACATTGCATGGTCACTGAACAAATGGTTATAAATTGAGGATTACCTGTATAATAATCTAAACACAAGGTTCCCAATGCATGGGACAATAGTGGCTATTCTACACCCTGAAGGAAAAAAAATATAGATGATAAGCCATCCAAAGCTGTAAATATGTACATCCAGTTGCTAAGATCATATAATTTTGATTGATAATGATTCTAGGAACATGTTTAAAGCATGCATTTCTTCTTTCTGAAAATTTACAAGAGGCAAACATAAGACCTAAGTTTTGTCTGGATTCAACCTGAATTTATTAATTCAACTTACTATATGCACAGCCATTCATGTCCTGTTGCTGCCCCCCTTCGCCCCCCCATTCATCACATCTTCATGACCACCCTCAGTAGCTTAATACATATATCAAAGGCATTGGGAGGAAAGTAAATCTTTATATGGATCTTAAAGTGACTGTGGCACCCCAAGGTGGGTACCAAAACAGAATCACTCGGTATTATTCTCTTCTGAAATTATCTTGCAAAAAAGAGAAAACAGCAAACAGTACTTTTATGCCCTGACTCACAGATATGCTTTAGAGGGGATCCGACATCAACAGTCATGGCCTCCAGGCCAAAGTCCAGATTGAATGTTGAAGATTAAGGATTTCCTTCTACAGTTGTACAGATAATATTTTCTTCAACACCTTACTCCCAAAAGGGATATTTGTGCCTGGGCTATATTTGTTCTATAAATCTAGATGCAAGGAGGTTATTTTTTCTAGGACAATTGTTTTTTGTTAATATCATTTAAATTGCCCACTTCAATCAGAAGAGAGCTGGAAAGGACCTTGGAGGTCTTCTAGTCCAACCTCCTGCTCAAGCAGGAACCCTATACCATTTCAGACAAGTGCTGTCCAGTCTCTTCTTTAAACCTCCAGTGATGAAACACCCACAACTTCTAAAGGCAAGCTATTCCACTGGCTAATTGTCCTCACTGTTAGGAAGTTACTTCTTAATTCCAGGTTGTTTCTCTCCTTGATTAGTCTCCATCATTGTTTCTTGGCCTGCTCTTTGGTACTTTGGAAAACAAGTTGACCCACTCTTCTCTGTGGCAGTCCCTCAAATATTGATATATTGTTATCATGCCCCCCCAGTCTTTTTTTTCTCTAGACTTGCCAAATCCAAATCCTGCAACCATTCTTCATATGTTTTAGTCTCAAGGTCTTTAATAATTTTAGTTACTCTTCTATGCACATTTTCCAAAGTCTCAACATCTTTTTTGTAATGTGGTGACCAAAACTAGATGCAGTATTTCAAATGTGGCCTTACTAAGGCTCTTTTATCTAAATTTTTATCTTATCTAAAGTAACTGGGTTGTGGCTGTAAAATTACTCTGTCATATTTAATTCCTTCCTTGAAACATTCTCCAAGGAACATGAACTAAATATCATTGGTATGTATTTTAGGAGATTGAAATAATACTAAGAAATCTTCCCTTAAGCTTCATCAGTATGTGTGCTGTCAGATCAAGATATAGAAACCAAAACTCAGACAAGGCTAATTTCTCCTTCCAAAAGATTTGGAAAATTTGCTGTTTTTTTTATGTTTTATTGCAAACAGTAACTATGATGAGTAAAATGGGATTTATAGAATACAGCAATTCTACTGTAAGAGCCATGGTGGTGCAGTCATTAGAATGCAGTAATGCAGGCTAATTATGCTGACTGCCAGCAATTAGATTCTCACCAACTCTCAGCCTTCCATCCTTCTGAGGTTGGTAAAATGAGGACCCAGATTGTTGGGGCAATATACTGATTCTGTAAACCACTTAGAGAGGGCTATAAAGCACTATGAAGTGGAGCAATGCTATTGCTATTCCATTTCTCTCATGGCCTACATACATAGCTTTTAGAAACAGTAAATGTAAGAAATTGTATGGCGATATTATAAACAATGTTATAAACAATGTCTAACAATCTCAGTCATGTGGTTCAAGCTCAGACTTGGCTGCTGAGACTAGTCTCAGTTAGCTGCATGTGGTTATATAATATACAGTAGTAAAACACCATAAAGAATTACAGCTTTAAATGTTGAGAAAGACCATGGTGTTGATTTGCCATCATATACATTATTTTATCTGGACAGTGTTGTTGTTTTTGTGCTGTGAGCTATCCCAGAAGCAACTGGAATCCTAATTAAATGAGTGAGTGAGTGAGTGAATGAATACCTAGAATGACCAGATAAAATGGATGATAGGAATATGTATTAATCAAGAAATAGGCAATATGAAGAAGCAGTAATCAAGAAGTAGCAATATCACTTGGACTTATATACCACTTCACATTGGCTTTATATCCCTTTCTAATGGTTTACAGAGTCAGTATATTGCCCCCAACAATCTAGATCCTCATTTTACTGACCTTGGAAGGATGGAAGGCTGAGTCACCCTTGAGCTGGTAAGAACTGAACTGCTGTCAGCTGGCAGAATTAGCCTGCAATACTGCATTCTAACCCCTGCGCCACCTCAGCTTTTATTTCAATATTGTGACTCAATTAAAACCACTATATTTAAATAGTTGCTACAACAAATGGGTACAGTACTAGCAAAAGTAACATCATTTAATATATTTGTGATCTAATTTCTAAGTCACATTGAATCTACTAACTGAATTCTCTGGTGCTTGATAAAGGGCTATGATGAGGTTTCTACCATAAATCAGAGGCCAATTTATAATGACTGTATTTAAGTTTATTATGAACTATTCTTTCAGTGAAGTATTTAGTCAAGTAGCTTTCATTCAAAATAAATATCTAAACCAAAGTATCTACAACATTGTTTCTGCTTGGTAAACTATACAATTTGAATAGTATATAATGACTAAAATTAAAATTCTTAAGAAAATAAATATCTGAAACATATTCCAATTGAATTCAACTGATCGTGTTTATTCAATGCAAGTAGTCCTTGATTTATGGCCAAACTAGGATCAGAATTTCCATACTAAGCAAGACAGTTATTAAGTGAGCCCAATTTTATGCTCTTTTTTTGCTATGATTGTTAAGCTAATCACTGCAATTGTTAAGTGAATCATCAGCCAAGCAAATATGGCTTTCCCCATTGATTTTGGTCTTGTAGAAAGCCAGCAGACTCAGTCCAATCAGCTGAACAGATGAGTTCTACTCAATCCTGGATGCTATCTCCACACTATGGAGAAGGAAACTTTACACCACTGTGACATCCAACCAAGGGAACTAGAAGCTGCAACTGCTGAAAGAACCTGCTGTTGAGCCCTGTGCTTTGAAGCCTCCACTGGCTTTCAAGATAGGCATCACCAAGAAGTGATAGAAAACCATAAGCATCATCATAAGATAACAGTGTCCCCATTGTGCTAGACAATACACTTCCAGACTGAGACTGCACAGCCACCTTCAAGTCCACAGATGAATTGCACAACAGCAGCTTCTTTGAACCCAAAAACATTTAGCCTTCAGTTGTTAAAAGTTTTTATAAGCTACACAGTATAGGATATAGTCTTTTTAAATTACATTTACAAACATTCAGAAACTGATACTTACTGGAATGTATGACACCTAGCTGCCACACTGTTCACTCATTGATTTGATATATTTGTAAAAAATAAAAAACTTGGGGGGGGGAGAAATTGATACTTACTTGCATATATCATCTTCTGGGTCCTCAAGCCCAAACCTTTCATCAAAAGTAAGTTGTATCAACATATTCTCTTCAACTGCAACTAATCGCCACACAAGTACTATGTTGCGAGGATAAGTGTAAGGAAACTTAGGGCTGTGAATACTTCCATTAGCGGACACAGTAATAATCTTCTCATGATGTGGCTCTTGCACTCCTATAAAGGAAATATACACATACAAAAGAATAATCAATCAACTGCACAATTAAGTTATACTGAACAATATAATTCAATTCTAAAGATATCTTCTTTGATATCTTCTAATCTAGAATTCTAATTTATTTCTTTGAATGGTAGATTGCCAAGCTATACTATAAATTATCCTAAAAGGAGTTCTCTCAAAAGAGTTGTTAGAATTATCTTAAGAAACATGCCCAAATATTTTAATTTAGACATGACAAACCATTGCATAATAAGCCATCTCTTCCAAGTTCCTAGTTTTTGACTTTTAAAAGAAGAGAAAGAAAAAAAGGTGGGGATGTTAAAAGAATGTATGTAAAGAATTGGCATATCTAAATCCCCCAATGCTTTGCTTTCTAAAAAAAACAACCCATGATTTGATAAACAGAATCATAGCACAATTGTAATGAGTAGGCAGTCAATTACTAAAGTGAAAAAGATGTTTACAAAGTTCTATTTTTCTATGATAGTACGCTGACATCCACAATTACACATATATAGGTGGTCCTTGCTTAGTGACTAACTTGTACATTGACTAACTGCAATTGCAAAGGTGATGAAAAAGCACTGTATTTTTCAGAGTATAAGACGCACCTTCCCCCCCCTCCTAAAAGAGGGTGAAAACTTGGGTGCATCTTATACACCGAATGCAGCCTAAACAGCCACTCCCACTTTGGCCTCAGTCTCCCAGCAATTTACCTCTTTGCAGCAAACATCCAGAGCCTGATTAGCACAAGTAACTGATTATCAGCCTCCCGAACCTCAGCTGATTCAGGCTGCAAGGAGGCAAATTGCCGGGAGGTGGAGGTTTTTATTTTGTCTTGTGCTAATCAGGGTTTATCTTGTGCTAATCAGGGTTGTTTGCTGCAAGGAGATAAGTCAATAACTATAAATGCCTATAGAATGTTCACATTATTAGACTTATTTTTAAAGACTGCTTTATAATTGTTCTAAACAACAAAATGAAGAAACCTTTTAAAATAAATGCTTGATCTGAAGAGTACTATTATATCTTCTTTTAAATAGCAGAGAATAATGTATATTTCCAAAAAGCCACATCAATTTTAACAGGATCTGTACAAGTATAGTCTGAAATTAGACCCTGACTTAGTCATGTTTGGAGTAGATCTATTTAAATATTTAGGAGGAATTAGTGTGACTACATTTAAGAAAACTTTCTGGAATTAATATACTGCCATAATGTACATTTCTCCAATTCTTTGCTATTTCTATGGGTCAGGCACACATGCACAGAAATACACAGCAAACAGTGTATATCATCTGTACTGTTTGCTGTGAGGCAGAGGCAGATTTTTTTCTTGTTTTCCTCCCCAAAAGTTAGGTGCGTCTTATACTCCAGTGCGTCTTATACTCCAAAAACTACGGTAAATCAGCAAACATAAATAAAAACCCTAGATTTTTAAAAGAAAAGCCACTCTACCAGCAGAGTAAAGAACAACAATTTAAACCAGAAAATATTGAAGGTATCTGAAAGAATAATGAGGCAAATGTAACCTGCCCATTAAGAATATATTTTTTCTGATTGCTTCATAATTTGTTTTTTTGTGGGGTTTGGCATAGCTGGGCTAAGGCAGAGTGAATTTCAAAGGATAGAGTAAATAGCAAAATTCCTAAATTTCCATTCTCAGCATCATAATTATGGTTGCTAGTCACGAGGAACATTTTTAAGGAATATTAAACTATGTGGCCTTCCAAAAGGAAAGTATATTAATTCAATTTAATGAAGGGATGCAAAACCTTTATTACCACCAAGCATTATATATCACTAAACATTAACACAATTCAGTGGTCACACCTCAAAATTACATCCGTTATTTTAGATTTAAAAAAAAAATAAAGCACTTACTGATTCTTGTGTTTGAAGCCACTGATATGAGCTTGATACTGCTCTATAGAATTCAGTACTATGTTACAGTCATTGCAGGGATATCCCTTTGCAGCTGAAAATATCACAAAATTTGAGTATGAAATTAGCTGAATTAAAGAGCCATGTCGATATAATTAACCGTAAAGAGGCATTCACAATGACTCTATGTACTGTGATGCTAGGAATTCTAAGCAGTGTCATAGTCATTCAGTTTAATTTACACAACAAAGCAGATTTATGGTCATATATCCAACTTTCCTATTTTTAAATTATAGCATCTGCAGGGAGTTCAAAACTTAATTGGAACATTAATGATGTGCTGTTTTCAGGATTTAAATGTATGCTTTCAAACAAAACAATTGTTACTGTGGTATACATGGGTGTGTTCAGCATGGAAAAAGGCATATTGAGAGGAGATTAACATTACTGCCTTTCAAAGAGCTGCTCCAATAAAGCTCTGAGCCCACCATGATTGCAATGGTGATAAAAAATAATAATGGGAGTTCTGATCATTGATCTTCTGAAGCATTATTCTTTATGAACACTCTAGAACTCCTGCCGCAGAACTATTTTTTTGCATTACTCTCTTTCTCAGACCCTTAAACTATACCAGAAGTGAATATTTCTTGTTAAAAAACTATTAAATGGAATGGAATGTGACACAAACACACTGTTCCAACTTGTAGTATTATATTTTGCAATTCATCTGTTTCTGGTTAATTAAGTTATGTTAGAAATATTTTCCTTAGTAAGAATTGCAAACAACATATTCAAATGAATACCTTGCCATGTAGTGTTTACTGAATGTTTGAAAAAGGCCAAAAAAGATACTTCTATCAGATCACCTGGGAATTATAATAATTTTAAAGGCAAGAAGGTCCTCTTCCTATTCCAGAGGAAAAGAATGAAGAATGGCAACAGTGCAACAGAGAAGATGTTGATTCTTAAAACATCTACAAAAATCATTAAAATGTAGTATGTTTCTGAATGATTCCTTATAATTAATAGGGCCAGCCATTTTTAAAAACAACAGGATGGAAGTTGCAGATTAGACAATTACCTAAAATTGTCATTATGGAAGCTTTTAAATAATGCTCCTCTAGGTTGCTATTTCCCTTGCTATGAAACCCAATCCATCCAATCCAACCCCCTATCCAGGATTGCTGTTGCCAAGCAATGAGGTCATGTGACATCTTGCTTTATAACCACATCACTCAGTGACAGAAATTCCAGTCTTAACTGCCTTCATAACATGAGTGCTATTTATACTTAAAAATTAAAAGAGAGACAAATGAAGATAAATATTTGGGAAGAAGATGAGGTATTGCTGGCACTCACAAGATTGAGCAGTTGTAAGTCAAGAACTACCTGTAAAAACAAATACTTAATGGATAGTTAGGATGATAATTCCATCACAGATTTCTGCAAAGCAAGTAGGGAATTGCAGGAATACGAATAAATGAATCAGAACCTTCAACTTGAAGTAAGATTCACCACACATACAGAGGCACAAAATGGCAATCTGGGAGGATATATTTATGTTCTTGTCAGATAAGAGGACCAACAAATGGAAGTTAAGCTCTCTGCCTGGAAGTATTTCAGGATGGGGTAGATGAGAATCATTGTCTAAGGTACGTTCCTATGAAACTTCAATATTATAATAGACAGTTAATAGAAGGCTATAGCAAATCTTTTGGAAGAATCCTCCGAATTACAGAATTAAACACTAGGCTTAGATTAGATTGAAGCTCCATTCACAAATCAATTTTTTTATTTGCCATAGTTATTTTTAAACATTTCTTTAAAAATATATTTTTACCACGTTGATATTATTTTGAGAGTATCATTCTGGTCCATGTACAATTTTCCTATTCATTTTGATTTAAGCTATCACATGGGCAGACTATCAGGATAATCTGCTTTTATATTGATAGTCTCATGTGGCTGCCAATAATTTCTTATCCAAATTACTAACAAGTTCTATAATCTATTTTTTTTAAATATATTTTGCCAACTGTTAATCTTCATTTACTTGTTTTATTTTACTTACAACTCCATGAATCATTTTGCTTAATTCTGAATTCTAGTTTATCTCTGAACTACCAAACTTTATCCTTATTCTGACATGCTTTCTACTCCCAGTAATGGTATGGATCATTTGTATCACTGTCAACATTTAAATTTCCCACTTTTTATTTATTCTTTTTGGATACATTGCATATACATTCCTCTTCATTTTCTTTCTAACAAAAACCTTTCACACCAGATTGTAGCACTATAAACAATGAAGCCATATTTTTGCAGCTCATGAAAAATTAAGAATTAAGATGTAGAAATTCCCTCACCCACCGTTGCCTCTCTTAGCATTAGCCTCATCCCTCTTGCTCTCCTTTTAGTGTCCAAGATTTAGATTTGGGAGAGTTTTAAAGGCATGTGTGAGAAACTGAGAACCTTCATTTCCCAACCGTAGAACTTTCAGGATGTCTCTTCTAATTCTCTCATCTAGAAAGAGCAGTTCCAACCTAATCACTCTGCACATGAATATAACCACTGTGAAAAATAGAAGAGTATATTTTGTTTCCAATTACATAAAACAGGTAGCCCTTGACTTACAACAGTTCATTTAGCAATCATTCAAAGTTACAATGGCATTTGAAAAAAATGACGATTGTTTTTCATACTTATGACCATTCTAGCATCCCCATGATTACACAATCAAATTTCAGACTCCTGGCAACTGATACAGTGATTCACTTAACAGTTGTGGCAAGGAAGGTCATAAAATGGAGCAATGTTCCCTTAACAAATGACTGGCTTAGCAACATAAATTTTGGCCTTCTAAGTCAAGGACTACCTGTACAAAAGTGAGGCAGCCCAATATCATGTAAAACATAAAAAACAAAATAAAAGGTTAGTTATGCATTATGAAAACGTACAACTGATTCCGTTCTTTATTCTGAAAGCCTTCTATAAAACACTCACCATTGGAAACAGCAGGTTCCTCGGGAGTTCTCCCATAGTGTGCCATTAGCTTAAGCTTGGTTTCCTGCTTTTTGTGTTTCTTGCCGACATAGTGTTGTTTTGCCATTAGTGGATTATTGAATGTAGCATGGCAGAGATTGCAGAATTTGTCTGGATCAGAAGTGTTTTGATTCTCTTCATTAGCGGACAGAGTAGTGGGAAGAAGATTAGTAGGTTCTTTCTGAATGGATAAAGCTGCTACAAATATAATCCAAAAGATAAAAAAAAACATTAGAGGAAAGATAAAAGTATATTTTCACAAAACCAGAACTATCCTCACAAGGCCAGAAATTTCCTCTCTTATTCTGCATAAAGACTGGATGTTCTTAGCACATGCACATGTATATAGATTACAAAAGAAATGACCTGAAATGGCAAAATGATTAAGGATATGTATTTTGTGTGCTCCCATCAGGCATTTTACCATTGTATCAATCATCAAACTAATAGTGTTATACTATAATGTATATAAACCCTAGACTATTCTGAGAGGTTTTTTTTTCACAATGCCAGGGGAGAACTCCTCTGTACCTTCCTGATCATACCTTCTGTTTTAGGAGACTGCTGCTTCAGTTTCAAATTCTTGGCATGAGTCTTGCCTAAGTAGTGAGAATTAGCCACAACAGGTGAAGAAAAGGTCATGTTACAGATGGGACAGCATTTGTTCCTGTCTTCACCGTTACTGCTCTGTTGCTTGTAAAAAGGAACACAGACATTTATTGGGATTGAAGGGACAAACGGAAAGCATATCAAAATGTCCCATGTTCAGAAACTGGAACTTAAATGAAACTGTTAGCACCACTCTTTACTAAATATGGCCCTTTTTATTTAAAGCAAGACAGTGAAGTTAGCACAGAGTTATTCAAGTAAGGCCTAATATGTTGTAAAATGGAAATAACTTACTAGTAGGATCTTATCATCAAACAAATGATGTAATGAGAGAGCTTTAGTTTAAAATAGGTTTATATGTTTCTGTAACAATATTAATTCACTATTGTCTCTGAATTTTAGCCTTCAAATAAGCTTCTTAAATTTATTTTCATCGAAGACTAGATTCAATGTTTTTGCAACAATGCCCAATGTCAAAAATTATCTCTAGAATATTGTACTATTGGCCAAGACTTGCTGCACTGAATGCACCTGACAGATTTTCTACCCTGTTTCCCTGAAAATAAGACCTCCCCAGAAAATAAGCCCAATCAGCGTTTTGATTGCATGCACTAAAATAAGCCCTCCCCTGAGAATAAGCCCTCCCTGAAACACAGCAGCAGCCATGAGGTGACCACACTCGCCGCCTCCTGCACCTCAAAAATAATAAGACCTTCCCGAAAATAAGGCCAAACGCTTATTTCGGCAGTCAAAAGAAAATAAGACCGTCTTATTTTTGGGGAAACACGGTATTATAATAAATGTATGATGTGCTTATTCTTCTTTGGAGTTTTGGTATTACCTGCTCTGTATCCAGCTTTATTTTCTTATTCTGACAGAATTCCTCTTCCGCATGGATAGACATGTATCTCCGAACTTTGTTTGCATGCTTCTTACTCTGAAGGAAGATAACAGAAGACAAGAAGACTAAGCACACCTAGGAGCTTTTATACACATATCAGCAATTTCAACAGCTACTTCTAGTTTTAACCACACCTGATAATGAGCAAGCTTCTGGGATTCAGAGATGAGCACTGCGCTACATACTTTGCACTGGGTGTCGGTGAAGATGTGGCTATTTTCTTTGATCAGCTGATTCACTGTAAAAGGCAAGAAGAGCATTAAATATGTATATATACATGAATGTGAACATGTGTAAATAATTTAAAAACTACAAATTATTTCAGTCACCAAGCAATCTTCATGGGCTTTTCCAGAATAACACAGAACTCAAATATTCTTTGTTTTCTGACAAATATGAGGTAGATGTTCCGAAATGACAATTTTAATGCCTTAATCAGACAAAAAGCAAATACTTTTTGAGGAAAAAATATTTTATTCATTACATTTAACAAAACAAATAATAGTGTCCTTTATGTTGGGCTTGACTTCTGGTGATTTCATGTTCATATAATCTCTTGGTAACAATCTAGAAATAGCTTCTCTTCCACTTGTATAGGAAGTAATTTTAAGACAGCACAATTAAAGGGTCAACGTTTCTTTGATCCACATTCATTTGAAATGTAATGCCAATGCTTCCATTAGTTTTCAGCTAAAAAAATAAGCTGGTCAATGGAAGTCTTTCTGTAAGAAACTACAGTTCTAGCATTGTTTCTGGCTTATGAATCTTCAACATTTAACATCTCACATTGTGTCAAGATAAAGAACCAATTTATTGCCTGTTTTGATAATATATGGAATGGCCAGTGTAAGTATGTAACTATCCTACACCAAGTAGCCGCTATGTATACATGGATTAAGACTGAAAAAAATATGTGTGAATAGAGAATCTCATTTATCATTGATCTGCAATTCTGTACAAACACATCCCATTTTACAAACTCCAACAAATCACTACACTGACACAACAAATTACAAATACTGCTGTTAACAGCATCAGAGAAAAAAACTCATCTGAATTATTACTTAGCAATAATAGACCAGAGTAAGAATTATCCTCAGATAACAAGCATTTGTGGCAATTTTATGTTAAGAGATTTATTTTAGAATAATTGTTTAGATTATTTGCTTTGTCATTTTTGTTTTTATAAAGATTATGGGAGCAACAGAACCATGGAACACATGATGCTAATTTCTTATGCTGTTCATGACATTTCTGTGCAAAAATCTATTTAGTATAAAACATTCATACTGAATACTTACTGGTAATTGGGAACAGCTTTTCTAATCCTGTTGACAACTGTTACCTGATAAACATTCCATCAACTTGTAATAATGTTTAGTGAAAACCCATCAACTGTATCCCTTTCCAGTTTAGATTTGAACATTCTCCTTACTTATTTTTAAACTTTGGAAGAGCATGAAGCTCAACATAAGGAAGTAGCTATACATTAATTCAGACAGAAAATGTAAGCTATTTGGAGATGGGAGTTCTAAGGAGGTTGCCATTACTACATGTGCAAATAAATCCACATTACATATGGTAACATACAAATTCTCTACTACTTGTCACAAGAGGTCCAGCTCTTCTCTGACGCAATCCCATTTTGCCTCCTTATTCTACCTTCAGAAATTTTCTAATGTCCATTGCAAGTGCAGAAATAACATCGGTCCTTATCCATTTTGATTTGATTTAAGCTGAGGATGAGAACTAGTCAGTATATATTCAAGGCTGGGATTCAGAGGAACTATTTATAAGATATGTTATCTTTCCTGAAGATGTCATTTTAGGAAAAAGATAATGTTGAAGATCTCTTACTGACATTGATAGAGAAGGTAAACTGGACCTACTGAAATGTTCTGATAATTAAGACAAATTCTTAGGCTTAAAATTCCTTTTTATTTGTAACCAGCACACCGAATTTAAATTCTATCAAAAATAAGATCAATCCAATCATTGTAAAATCTGTTCATTACTGATGTAGAACTGTTAAATTTACACTTTTGTGTTCCAAAGTGGACCAGTATCTCTATCACAGATTAAAAGAATAAAGCAGTGAGATAACTTCTGATATTCTAAAATTATTACAGTCTGCAAGTGTTTCTGTCCTTTCTTATTATCAAATGTATATCAATAGACCTTGATGACTTCATAGAAGCTTCAAATCTACTGGAGGATAGTTCCTAGATGGAAGAAAGTAATACCCTTCCAGGTATTGAATTACAATGACCAACATTCCTCACCATTTATCATGCTGGTTGGATTGCTATGGTAAGAGTCAATATTTTAGCTGTAATTAAAATATCTCATATTCTCAATCTTAATTTAGACAATGATTTTACTGATTTTATGCTATCATTTTCACAGCCCTATGCCTTGGGGAAAAATTAATTAGAACTGAAGACAACCTGCAATCTTTTATTTTCAAGGACCTAATTCATTATACTGATTAAATAACAAATGGTACTATGATAATTTAGAGAAGCAAAATGCAGAAAACATATAGGCTTATGCAGGTACATATTAAAGGTATAGGTATTTAGTATATATTTAGTACCACAGGTGAAATTAACCAATTTGATTCTGTGCAAACTACAGAAGGTAATTTAAGAAGTGAGATTAAAAAGGTTTATTTAAAAGACTATGTCCATATGATTCTAGTTGAATATTTATTTATTTATTTATTTTTCCACCTATCTCCCCTATAACGTGACTGGGCACTTTATAGGTTCTAAAACAAGTAAAAATAGTTAACAAGATTAAAACAATACAGATTAAAATATTATTAAGAACTATACTGAACTGTATAGTTCATACTATAACATGGATTAACAGAAAAACGTGTTCCACGAGTACATTCCTAGGAGAGTATTTCTCTTAAAATATAAGATATAAAAATGTTATAAAATATGATACAAAACTGCCCTTCACGCTGGTGCTTGTATTAAAAATGATAGAGAATATCAATGATGAGCTAACTCTTTCTGAACAAAATAACTGCACAGCCACTTACGGTCACCTCTCCCCAGCAGCTTTTTGAGACTGCAGAGGGAACACTATGCTCTTCCTATCTACGGTAATTAGCTAATGAAGAGAAGGATTGGGGTGAAATAACAGCAGTCTTCCACTCTTGAGGGGCTGTCACAGAGAAGAGGGGGGGTCAATCTATTCTCCAAAGTACTTCAGGGCAAGACAAGAAGTAATTGCAGCTTAGGAAAAGTTTCCTGTCAGCCAGAAGTATTCGTCAGTGGAACGAACGGCTTGCCTCCAAAATTGTGAGTGCTTCATCACTGGAGGTTTTTAACAAAAGACTGGTAACCATTTGTCTGAAATGGTATAGGGTCGCTGATTAAGCAGGGGGTTGAACTAGAAGACCTCCAGGGTCCCTTCCAACTGTTACTCTATTTTATGATACCAACAGGACGAAAATAATTGACTAGGTGAAGGTTTGTATATATAAATAACATTTTAGTAACTGAACAGGTAACCATATTTCTTAACTGCAAAGAAGCATGCCCATATAAATGTAAGAATACGAATATAACTAAATATCTAACTAGCACAGTAAACAAAATAAAATGAATAGACTAGGAAAAAGTACGTTTCTGGTCACCAAAAAATGAACCCAACAACCGCTTCCAGGTAGAAGGCAATTTTTAGACTTCTTTCTGTCCTGTAGAAGAAAGCTGTTGTCTTTTAATTGCACATACTGATTTCAGCTGACTAAAGTTCCATTTTGAATAGGTTTTAAGAAGTTTTCTACCCACAACAAAAATTAGAAAACCAAACTATGTTTAAATAGTTAGCAAATACATTATAGCTAACTGATGGTCCCATAAGTTCTTAAACTGACTCTGTTTCTGTCCTCTTATATAAGATAGGACTGTCAGGAACAACAAAGGTAGTTCATAATTAAGTCCTAGTACTTTTTTGATCACTGAAGATGGAGCCAATAGAACATGGATGTACTACACATTCCTATGGAATGAGTAGAGTTTAAAGTATCTTCTGTAGCAGCATTTACCCAAAGGCTCAAACTTGTCTCTTTTATGTTAAATGACTGTCTGCTTCAGCTATAATTTTTTGCAATTGTCCAGCCATTTGGAAAATGACAGCATTAATTTGAGGAACATTTTCTTTGAACCTTAACTTCTGTATCTTTGGAAGCATGTCTTGTTACCGGACTTGAGAACTCCAGCAACCATTTCCCTACCCTGATTTTTGCTCACATAATGTTTAAGGTGAAATCTCTAGGCCAAAAGGATGAAATTGGTTTTCTTTAATACTTTCTCTCCACCTTCACAAGGGCTAAAGAATTTTATTCTTGTTTTCTATTAGAATGGAATTAACAGATATTCTAAATATCTTTTTTTAAACCAATCAATGTTTAATTGAGTGGTAGGCTCCTGGTTGGTAGGTAATCCACCAGTTAATGCCTGAGACACTGAAAATAAGTAGTTAGTCTCATCAAGAGATGGTTCAGATGCCAGAGGGTCACTAATAGCAATGCACTCCCAAAGCCACAGAAAATAAGTACTGTTAGTCTCATCAAGGGATGGTTCAGATGCCAGAGGGTCACTAATATTAGTGTAATCCAATGCTCACCTAGATCACCTTGTATCTCACTTGTGGCGAATGAGAGAGGCTGCCAGAAGGTTGCTTTAGTTGAAGAGACCTGGCACTTGTCCACTGCTCACTTGCTACCTGAAGGCTCCTCTGATTGATGCAACTGTGAGTGCTCTTGAGTCGGCTCAAATCTAGATCTATAAAGTTATAAAATCATTTTTGCCCCAGCATTCTCTTACTTTAATTTTTAGTGTCCAAATGGCATTTCTACTGTAGCTGTTTTTTGGTGTGCTCATCTACTGTACTTGCTGAAGTCCTTCCCACTGCAGTGCTGGTACCAAATGTTTATGATTTGTGAAGGTTCAGCTGTGACTTGAATTTTTTCCTATCTTTTTTTTTTTTTGCAGTCCTCAAAATAATAGTGAGAAAAGCCACTGCTTCTTGTAGCCAACAAAACTAAATACTTAAATGAAGGAGTTTCCTCCATAACATTCCTAGAAGAGGTGGAGTGAAATCTTCCCTATCAGTTCCATCCTTGGTAACCAAGGAAAATGTATTTAAAACATATCCGTAGCATTAAATGCATCTTTTAAAGAGATGAACAGATTTCTAAGCTGAAAATTGGCAACCCTAATAATAAAGTTCAAGATTCTGATGAAAACTGAGAAAACATAGCATCAGGTACAACTAAACCTTTAAATTTTTGCATTTACTGCATAATTACTATCTTCCTACAAATTGCTTCTATTTCATTATTTCCCAATTAAGTTCCTGATAACATGGCTTTTACTGTGACCAACATTACCATAATCATCCATCCTTTTTTGATCTGGTACCAACTTTACACTTACTTTTTGAGTTTGATTCTAATGTGTGATGAAAGATTAAATGAAAGACTTGACTCTGAAAAGGTTGCCTATTCCAGATTTTTATATTATCTCAATCCAATCCATGGTGTTCTAGAATAGGCAACATACCCATAGAATTGTCAGACAAGGGACACAATCTGTAGCTATTACTACATATGCTTAATTATTATTGGATGTGCCCTCACTACTGATTCATCTGTGATGTAAAGAGACTTCCTAGTAAGTTATTAGCATCCTTCTATAAACATGCAAGGAAATCTAGAATGTTAGCAGGAAAAATTGCTCATCTGGAGCAATACTATTTCTCTACCAGGTAACAAGTCTCTTAGGTTCTCAGAAATCACCTTTTCAATGTAACTCTTTCAGTTTCTAATATATGACTTGTTAAAATATCTATCATACTTTCCTTTTTTTTTTAGCATACCCTTCCTCAACACAGGGCTTTCCAGATATTAGGGGACAAGACCTGTCAAGTGACATATCTCCCTAATATATGTTGTAATCCGATACATTTAATGAGCAACAATTTGGGAAAAGCTCTTTTGGGATTTCACTCTGGAAGTTGTGTTTATATGTATGAGAGGGAGGCAATATATCAAGTAGGATAAAATCCAGTGCCAGGAATGAATCACTGGCAAAAGTCAACAAGCCACACAAAATTAATTCACTGTGCTCTATTGATTTAGAAACGATTATAAATACACAATGCAGTTTTTAATTCCTTGTGTTTGGACAATTAATTCTTATTAGAATCAGTATCATGGCCATTATTCTCTGGAGATGATGACGTTTTACAGGTTCACTCTTCTGGAAGATTCCAGGTGGAGAAAGGACGCGATAAACCCACAGGGAAGAAAAAAAAAACATTTTGTCCTCTCATCGCACAACTACATTTTCCCCGAGACACTAGTTCCAAAGTTGTCGCCGGAGAGGCGAGCGCCGTTTCCCTACAGCACAAACTCTTACACCATCTTATTAACAAGGAAAGGGTTTAGCGCGTGTTTTTGCAAGCTTGGACTCAAAGCAGTCCGAATTCCCGATTTCTTGTCCCGACTGGTTTTCCTTGTAATCTCAAAGCAGTCCTTCGATTTTGTGTCTGTCGGGCTGCCGCCGGTAAGGAATTCAAATGAAAAAGTCCCCAGAGGTTTGGCAAGAGCTGAAACTGTCGAAGCGCCTTCGGGAGGAGGCAGAAAGCGATCCACGAGCTAGGAGTTGGGAGGGGGGGAGGGGAAAGCAACGTTTTGAGCGGCGCTCGTTCTGCCACGTGA
>JANHFT010003354.1:134787-146182 GCA_032467955.1 Pseudoxenodon macrops | reverse complement strand
GGCGTGTTCTGTTGTTCGTTAGGGTGGCTGTTCCTTGTTCCATTTAGTTGTTCGTTCGACGGGTGGTGGGGGTTCTCCCTTTCTTATTTGTCCCCCCCCTTGTTCCCGTTTCCTTTACAGAGATGTCCGCTACATTGTTGGGCGTGAGTTTTCGGTGGAGAGAACTGAGTCGATGGTATTCTACACGTCAGTCTGCCAGTAATCCTCGTCTCAAAAGTGGGAAGCAGAGGAAGAGGAGTGGCTTTTATAATCTTGCAGACTGAGCAATCCCGATGCTGGATGCTGTATCCACCAATATGAGAAGGAGCGTATCAGGTAGGACCAACGCCCCTTTTATGTTTGCCTCCTATAATATTGGCAGTTGAAGTAATTGTTGGGGGGAAATTAAATATAGTAACATCTTGATTTCTCTAGATATTGCATTCAGTGGTCCAAATTCTATTGTATTTATATCATTATACCAGTGATGCAAATGGTATAGTTTACAACATTTTCAGTGCTATATTGACACACTCTTTGCTTTATTGAGCTTTGGGGAATAATGCTTGCCCTTCATCCAATTAGTCCATTAAAATATAGTTTCATTGTATTTATTTATGTTTATCTGATACACTTTGACATGCAACCTTTAATGTACAGATCAGTACACTAAAATGTTTTCCAACCCTTTTTATTTTCTGAGGTATAAGTTAAGAAATTCAATATTCTGTTTTGGAAAGCATGTATTCTATCTTTACCTTGGTAGCTTCAGTTAATGTTTAATTTCATCCCATAGAGTACATCTCATTTATTTGGTTAATAAATAGCAAAATTTGCCTACAGGACAGGAATTGTGAGCCACCTTAGAATTGGCAAATATTACCAATGTAACTTGGTTGCCAGAGTGCAAACTACAGACTTAAATCCACATTCTTTATTAAGAGTGGTATGTATATCCAGCACATCCTTCTTCTGGATATAAAAAAAGTTTGGTCTTTTTAAACTGAAAGACAGACATTTGTGGAAAAAAGAACGTTGCTTTCATCTGTTCAAACCTGTGATGAATATTTGCAGTCCCCCAAAAGTTGGAGAAGTCCAGAAGTTCAGGATGGTAGAAATAGTTAAAACATCTAACCAGAAATTTATGCTGTGTTGTCTACATTTTATTTTATTTTTCTGTATAAACCATGGCATTAGATATTCGTCCTTCATTTTTACTTCAGATTATCTTCATTATTATATTTTATATTTTTCTTGAGATCTCCTAATCTATAAAAATAATTTTAAAACTTAGCAATCACTCACATTCCTATTCTCTCTCTTTAAGAGATTTTGTTCAGAGGGCTCTTTATTGTGGTGTCTCTGAAACACAACATTTTGGAAGGATTTTTTTTCATTTGTATGCTCAGCAGTTTGGCAATCTCTGTGAAATACATTCAAGCCCTCGTTTTAATTTTTAAAAGTTTAAAAGTTTTATTGGATTGCATTATTGCCTTGAAATAACGTTTTATTTTCCTATAGGGAAAGAAAGGGCTAAATGCTCTACCATGTATACTTGTTGATAAGCCAAGAATTTTAGGTGCCAAAAATTGGGTTTGGCTTGATTGCAGACTAGAGTTCAGATTTTTAAGCCCATCACTGAAGCGCACATACTGTATAGCAGCCAATTGCTTAGCAGTATCCTGTTAAAAATTGGAGGGTCAGCTAATCTACAAATGGACTTATCCATGAGTATACATAGTAGATACCACACCTCTGTGGTACATGGCCAAGAGATGGCGCTATAAAAATATTTCAATGTTTGCATTTCAACATTTTAATTTTCAGAAAGTTAGACCAATGTGTGGGAGTCCTTCTTCTGCATACCAGAGTTGATAGGTGGGCACCAAATAGTAGAATTAGCAACCAGCTACTCCAAAACAGGAGGCAGAACAGTTTGTAGAGATACTAATGGCCTCCAGGCAAGAAGCTTTATGACCTTTGTAGCCTTCCATTTTATGTACCTCAACATTGTTTCAGCATATTTGACACATTTAATACATTGGAGGATGATGGGAACTGACTACCATGGAAAGTATAGACTTTCCCCTACCTTTCTATTAGGTATAATATCTGTATGCTATAAGATTAGAAGGATATCCATTTTTCATCAGCAGTACAATGGTCTTACTAGTAACCTTGACTATCACTAACTGTTGTATCTTTTTATTCTTGATGAATGTATTTTATTCTCCTTATGTACACTGAGACCATATACACCAAACACAAATTCCTTGTGTGTCCAACCACACTTGGCCAATAAAGAATTCTATTCTATTCTGAAGAATTATCTATTTGAATGAGCATTTTACTCGTGTGAATCATGATTAGACAATTGTTTAAAAAGTTGAGCTGCATGTATCAGTTGTATATGCTGATTTCCCCATTTTTCTTCCTATTGTTAAATAATTATTTCTTACTCTCTCCTCCCCCAGAATTTTATGCAATGACATAAATATATGTCATCGGGATAATTGTAAGATTTTCTCCTCTTTTTCCTCTTTACTTTTTGCATATTAAACAATAAAAGCACCAAATGAAAATTATTGGTGTAATTTAGAATGAAGTATCCTTTTGTGAACTTTTCCAGAGAGTTCAGGCTTCTGGATGGTATAAAAAGAAGCAGAATTTTGTGGAAAAAATATACAGAAAATTCAGGACAGCATTGAATTGTTTTAATTTCAATGTGAGAACACTTCTGTAAAAATTTAAAAACCAGATCTCCATGTTAAACGGGGAAGCTGATATCTTGAAGAACATAGGCAATTACAATAATAGACAACAACAACAATATAAACAATAATAGATTTGAAAAAATTCTGATAATTGAATTTATAGATTTATAGCAATATAAATTGCTATAAATCTATAAATTCTATAAATATAGCAATTATGCATATATTTTCAGACTTAAGTTTTATTGCTTTAATAACACATACATGTACACATATATAATTGAAAACTTAGCATGTAAAATGGTACTGTTTTAGCATCTTTGATTTCATTCATATTTCCTGAAAAAGCTAAACAGTAAGTTCAAAAGTACACAGGTCTTAGTTTGTAAAATCAAATTTGTAAAATATGGAGAGAGAATTGCATACTAATATAATCTTAAGCTTATTGACCTTTTATTTTTGTTATTTTGTTATTTTTGAAAAGAAAATATAATAAGATCACAAATAGTAAATAGTATTTGATGAAAAATAATCTGATGCCACTACAATATTGTAAGTGTTGCATTCATCAATCAATTTCCTCAACTTTCTTTTTTTGTTCTCTGCTTCTATGGATTGATAGAAGGGCTAGCCTAGCCCTTTCCACCTGTGATGTGGGTAGTTATAGCCTGGTGCTTGTTGTTTTTCATAACTCTGTCCATTGTCTCTTGCTTTTCATTTAACCTAAAAGTTCTTTCAAGACAAGCAACGTTAGTCACCTCTCTTTTTTTAAATTCCTTCAGCGAAAATCACAGCCACCTGAATTTATTTTGTGTAATCTCTACTTTTTTTTCTTGCTCTCCGGTTGTTCCCTTTTCTTATCATAGTTAAAACTGTACTGTTCTCTATATTGTAGCAAGATCCCATTTTTCTATTTGATGCCATGCCAATTCATATCAAAACAGTTTCCCACCACTGCAATTATTCTACCATCAGGAAATGGGTTTATGTAGCACAGTATGAAGGAATAGGCTTTATTCTGTGACTTTTGTTGATTAACAGGGATGCAGTTTAGAAAGCTAAGAGAATTATGTGTCTATGCATCACAGCATTGAGCATATAGAAAAAAGATAATGGCCCCTCTCTCTCTGTTGTCTTTTTTGGAGGATTGTGCTGTATGGATCCATATTGGAATCTAGCAGTTGGTTAAGCAGCCTCTTGGCTATCTTAATACTCTTCTTACAATCTAGTCAAGCACAGGTAGTCCTCGACTTACGAAAACAACTGGGGCTGGAACTTCCATTGCCAAATTAGAAAGTTAAGTGAGTCACCCAATTTTACTCCCTAGTTTTTTCTCTGCGGTTGTTAAGCAGATTGCCATGGTTGTTAAGTGAATACATGATTGTGAACCACAAGGTGGTTAAGTCATTTCTATGAAAGCTCTCTAAGTGAGAAATATGTTATCTGAATGTGTTATGATCAGTTCACATGTTGAACTGACTGCCAGAAAAGTTTTGCGTGTTGTAGAAGAAAAAAGGTTTTGCAATGTTGTCCCCTTCCCTTAGTTGTCTCACAGTCCATACAGCTTTCACGGATAAAGCTTTTTGTATAACTCTTTTGCTATGTATAGTTTGGGAAATTGCTATGTAGAGTTTGTCAAAAAACTTAATTTTAATCACATTTTTACTTGTCTTCCCTCTGTTTCTCCTGACTCTTAACATGTCCAGAGCTAATAGTCACAGGTTTTCTCAATTTTGTACCTGCAAAATACCTTTTCTGGAATTAATGTAGTGTAGCCCAGTAGAGGGCACAATGAGTACGCTGTTTAGCAAGAAGCTTAATTTAAAAAAAAAAAAGGAAACTCAAGTGTTCTTGACCTTTTTCTTCCTCAAAGTATCATTTAATCATTTTGCCATTCTTCTCACCTCTGCCTCATTTCTACAGTTTACTAAGCCCTTGTGAGTGACAGTGTCTGAAAAATGTAACCCCATCCTATGCCTAACTGAATATGAAAACTGTAACTGCTTCTCATATTGATTTTCCCTTGTAGATCGCTGAATCTTACCTGACTCCCTTCCCTTCACTTGGTCGGTTCTGCACCAGTATTGGAGAATCTAATGTGGTATTGGGAAGCATGGCTGGTGGTTCTTGATATTAAATGTGTAACTTTTGCACAAGGGTTAACTAAGCTCTTTTCCCTCCCCCCCTTTTCCTTTAGAATAGGCAATTAGTTTTTGTTATACCACCTTAATCTGCTTTAAAAGGTACCCTTAATTGGATGAGCAGGGATTTATGAACGCGTCTCTTAATGCTCTCAATTTACCATTCAATATGATTAGAATGGAATCTAGGGTGTTTCACTTCAAGGTAATAAGGCAACATTCTACCAAAAAGAAAGGAAACCAACTAAAAAGCTTTAATGCATTTTGTTTTAGTGGAAAAGATGCCAAAGAAGAAGCGGAAAACTGCAAACGAGCCTGATTCCAAAGATCAGGGAGAAGAAGAAGAGCCAAGGGACCTGTCAAATGCAAAGTTAACACATTCTGCAGATACATTCATTATCATATCTGACAGCGATGGAGAGGTGAGTGAACAAGAACATAAACAAAATAAATATTGACTTTGGGGATCTAGTTATATACCAATATATATGATTGAAATGAGTTCAGGCACTTGAAAAGCTCCCATATAAAAGCAGAGGTGAATTATATATTATTTATTTATTTATTTAGTGAATTTATTTGCCGCCCATCTCGCATATATAATAGGAGCCACTCTATTTTTTAAAATCCGCGTCCAAATGCCTAAGAAGGTGAGTTGATTTGATGACATCATAGGTGTTGTAATTTATTTATTTATCATACTTATTTAACCGCCCATCTCACATGAAAGTGATTCTGGGCGGTGTGTACAAAACTTAAGTATAAAAAATACATGTCACAATTAAAAACAAAAAGAGGTACACAAAACAGGAGAGGATATTAATCACAGTAAGGGAGCCATCTCAAAATCTACCTAATCATAGAAATCCCAGGCCTGGTAACATAGCCAGGTCTTGAGGAACTTGTGGAATGTTAAGAGGAATGAATCTTCTCTGAGGGGAGAAGATTCCACAAGGCTGGCACTCTGGCAGGCAAAACACATCTCCTGGGACCCACCAAATGCAATTCCCTGGCAGGTGTCTCTACCAGACCTGATAGGGTGGGAGAGGTGGTCTTTCAGATAACCCACCTCCATGCCATGGAGGGCTTTAAAGGTAAAAATCAACACCTTAATATAGAATATACTTTAATGTTTAATTCTACAAAATTCAAAAATTCAAATTTATTTAATTACAGTCAATAATCAGCAAAATTACTTCATAGAAAGAAGGATTCTGTATTAAAAATAGAAATGAAAATATATTATCTTTACATATTGGAAAGCACTGTTGCTTTGATAGCATTATTCCTAGCTGACTAAGGAGTGGTCCAGGGGTGGGTTCTAACTTACCTCGCCGCCGGTTCGCTTCCTCCCGCGCTGCAAGGGCAATGCCTCATGGGCATGCGCGCACTTTGCATACCTGCACATTCACAGTGCAAAAAAATTACAAAACAAAACAAAAGGTCGAAAACAAGATGTCAACACATACGCAGTGCCGGAAACTCGGCTTCTGCGCATGCGTAGAAGAAAAAAAACTCATTAAAAAATCCCCCCCCCCCAAAAAGAAATTCCCCAAAAAAGACGGTGGCGGCCACATACCAAAACCGGTTCCGTGACGTCACCAGCGGCTTACTACCTACCCTATAGAAGCGGTCCGAACTGGTAGGAACCCACCTCTGGAGTGGTCAAAAGCCAGTTTCTAACTAGAGTCAGAAATCTTGCATCAATTTAGTTTCTCAGTGGATTAACAAGCTCCTGATATGTAGCTTATTTTTAGAGCCCTACTTGATCTTATGAAGAGATGATTAAGGGTTAAATAGTATCAACAAATCAACAAAAAACTTCTACAGCTAATGTTAGAAGTAAATGATTCTACCTCTTAGTACCAGATGTCCATCAAGGGACTTTAAAGATAGTATCAGAAAAAAAAGCTTAAAAGATTCTTAAATGCTGCCATATTTTGAAATTTGCTTGGAAGACTGCTTAATGAGAAATGTCTAAAAGTTTTGGGGATAACAATTCATTCCAAAATGCTTCCTTTGATACTCATTTTATTTTAATGTTAAATTCTCATGATAGCATCAACTTGTAAAAGTGTTGTTTACTGGTACTGTATGAACAGATGTACAAATGAACTAGACTAAGATAGGAGCTGTATTCTGTCCAGTGTAACAAAACTATGTTTAATCACTAAATCAGATTGTTGCCATTCTGTAGCATTCAGTACAGTATTCATATATCAAATGTAGCAATACTTAAATTTGCTGCTAGCAATATTAATGTTTTGTGAATTAACAATTGCATTTTTGATTTTAGGAATGATCTAAGTTTTCCTATAAACTGAATTTAAGCCCTGTGAAATTACTGATGGATTTTAATTTGCTAATGTATGCGTGCAGTTTTTATAGCTTTGCCCTATTTTTAAAAAAAAGACAACTGTGATTACAGTATTTACACATTGCCTAGAGAATTTCAGCTCTAATTAGTAGATTTGTGTCTAGTATTTTAATGGCCAATATTGATATAGTTATTGTTTGAAAAGATTAAAAAATAGCTGCAGATGTTAAAAGGGAGAAAACCTTTACTGTTAATAATATGGAAATTAACACCTGTATATTTATTAGAGATCTTCTCTCTTAAGGAAACTCTTTTAAAGAACTACATGATATAGCAGTGATTATTTCTTTGTGCTTAACTTCCAACAAGACAAATATGTTAAGCAAACTTTGGATTCGTTTTGTGTCAGTTTTTCATGCTGAAATTCTGCTGTACTTGAAAGAATAGATCTACTGCTGGTTATAATTATTTATATTATTGTGTATACATTTGAAAGCAAAAACAAAAAAACCTAAATTTTTCTTCAAATAACTCTGTTAACTATTTGGTGCTGTTGTTTGTATCTTTCAATATCTAAACCAGTGTTTCTCCACATCGGTGGATATAGCCTTCAGGAATGGGTTACTCTGTCTGCCAACTGATTGGACTGAGTCTGTTACGTCATTAAAAAGTCTCTCTGCTGTCCTATTCTGGCAGCTTTTTGACTCAGTCACTCAGTGTCACTTTGCTCTACAAAGCTAAACACAGTGCAGGCTTGTCAACGGTGGGTCCTGATCCTGATTCCCAGGCAGGGAAGGACATGACCGATCCACTGTTTTTGGAACACATGTCCACAGAGTACTTTGTTCCCGCGCCAAAGCTGTTTATTGATACCGTTCAACGGCAATGGAACTGTCCAGGAGCAGGCCCTAATCCGTTCACGGCGGATAAAAAACTTTATAATGTGGCATCTGACCTCACCAAGATCTTGCAGGTTCCGATTGTAGATACACCGGTGGCTGTGCTTCATACTTCTTCCACCATTCCTGGTGATCCAGTTGAATCCCTGCGTCCGGAGGAGCACCGGACGGAACAAGCGCTTCAGAGGGTCCATCAGACAGCGGCATGGGCCATCCGCGCTTCTACAACTGCTTCATTCTTTTCCCGCACCTCGCTCATCTGGTTGCGCCAACTGCAGGACAAGATTCCCTCCACTGACATCAGGCTGCACCAGGATATCAACAAACTGGTGGTGGCAGTCCAACTTACCTCAGACACCACACTTACTGCGGCCCGCTTCACCTCCAGATCCATTGGGTCAGCTGTTCCCGACGATCAGCGGGGATGTGGATTTTATTCCATTTTATTTGTGATTCCAAAGGCCTCGGGGGGATGGAGGGCTATCCTTGACCTCAAAAGATTCAACCGCTACATACGCTATAGGCGGTTTAAGATGCACTCACTTCTTACTATACTAGAGGGAGAGCAACTTCCTTATTTCAATTGATTTAACAGAGGCATATCTGCATGTGCCTGTCCGGCCTGATCACCAGTTTCCTCAGATTCCAATACAATGGTTCATATTTTCAGTACAGGACGATGCCCTTTGGTCTGTCGTCAGCCCCTAGGGTGTTTACTAAGTTGCTGGCGGCCTTAGCGGCTTACCTGAGAGCCTTGCCCGTGCGCAACCAGTGCTATCTGGATGACATTTGATCCAGGCACCAACCGTGCGACGGGCTAAGCCGGATCTGGCGATAACCATCCAGGTCCTCCGATGACACAGTTTTTCTATAAATTTAGCCAAGAGTCATCTGGTTCCCTGTACGCGTTTGCTTCATTTGGGGGCTATCATTGATTCTGAGCGGGGGATGGTATCCCTTTCCCCTGATCGACAGGCCAGTTTGAGGGACTTAGTTAGGCAGATCAAGTCCAGTAGGTCTCTGTCCTTAAAAGTTCTGTCTCAGCTCCTTGGGAAGATGGTGTCCACGTTCTCCATTGTTCCATGGGCTCGCCTGCATTCCAGGGACCTTCAATGGTTTCTGTTGCCTTTTCAGAGGTCGGGCAGGAGTTGTTTGCCGGCAAAGGTCCGTCTCCCACGGGATGTGATGGATTCCCTCGACTGGTGGTGTTCCACAGCAATCACTGTTGGCAGTGTATTTCGGGAACCTACATGTCTCGTTCTTACGGCGGACGCCAGCCTGTTTGGCTAGGGGGCCCACCTGAAGTCCGACATTGTGCAGGGCACCTGGAGTGAGCAGGACTGCAACAGAAGCATCAACCGGCTGGAGCTCAGGGCTATCCATCTGGCCCTTCAACATTTTCAACAGACTGTGTCAGGCTACCATCTGGTGGTGATGACCGACAACGTGACAACCAAAGCTCACATAAACCAACAAGGCGGGACCCGGTCTCGCTCCCTCATGGAGGAAGCCAAGCAATTGTGCCGGTGGGGAGAGGTACATTCACTCTCGCTTCGAGCAGAACACATCTCCGGGAGACCCTCTAGCTAAGATTCTGTGCAGTTTGGAGAACCCCCAAATCCCACTCCTGGCTGGCCCCGCCCATCCTGCCCCTCCCCTCTCAGGAGTCCCCACGCGGCCCATTTTGGATGCAGGTAAGTGCAGGGCATGCAGGGAGGTTTAGGGAGGGCGAAATACAGGCCTGCTGGAAGTTCGGGAAGTGTGGAAATATCTCCAGAGGGCCTTCGAAGGCTGTTTTCACCCTCCCAGAGTCTCGAGGAAAGCCTCCAGAGCCCGGGGAGGGCAAAAAGGCCCACCCCATATTGCAGGAGGCCAACTAGGCTACACCTACCATGGCCACGCCCACCGAGCCACAGGGCAGAGAACCCCTTGCTAAATTTTTGAAGCCCACCCCTAGGATGGACTGGTTTTATAATCTCAAAACGTAATCAACACAGGGCCACTGCTTATCTCAGGGAACAAGCTACTCTAGAGTAAATCAATCTCTCACAATCACACACACACACACACACACACACACACACACACACACACACACACACACGGCACCCAATTGCTTTGACGGTGAAGACTAGAACATAATGTGTATTTGAGTTTATGTAGGTTGTTTCAGATTGCATTTGAAGACAGTCCTGAAGCAGGGAAGGGGAAATGAGGGGTTTAAAAAAATCAAATATTCATTCATTCATTTGATGTTATCCTACCTTTATTCCTTTCAAACCTAAGGCAGGGCTAGAATTGACCCAATCTCACTCTGTATTCATGCCTAAAGCAGAACTAGAACTCATATCTTCTGGTTTCCAACCCAGCGCCTTAACCACTATACCAAATTGCCTCTTAGTATTTGAGATTACAGAATACAGATAGTCCTTAATTTACGACCTCAATGAATTTTATTTAGTTTGTCAAACATGTACGACATAACAGGTGTAAGTATCAACATGGACATGAGTACATGAAATGAGTATAAGTAAATGGGGACAGTAGGACAGGGACGGTAGGCACGCTCGTACGCTAATGCACGGCCCCCTTACAGACCTCTTAGGAATGGTGTGAGGTCCACGGTTGAGGTCCACATATTGAGCCCAATATGTCTGTTGCTAAGCGAGACAGTTGTTAAGTGAGTTTTTACTCCATTTTAAGACCTTTCTTGCCACAGTTGTTAAGGGAATCGTTGCAGTTGCTAAGTTAGTAACATAGTTGTTAAGTGAATCTGGCTTCCCCATTGACCTTGCTTGTGAGAAGGTTGCAAAAGGTGATCACATGACCCCGGGACACGGCAACGTGTATGAGTTGGTTACCAAGAGTCTGAGTTTTAATCAAGTGACCAGGGGATGCTGCAATGATTGTAAATGTGAAAAACGGTCATGTCTTTCCCCCCCCAAACTAAACTAATGAAATTGGTCACTAAACGAACTGTTATAAGTTGAGGACTACCTGTCGATATCTACCCATTTTACATGTGTCGTATGGCATCTGTAAAAAGGGATGAGGCATTGATTGCATGGCCTCCATCTCTATTTTGCCTTTTTTATCCCCAACTTTACCTCACAAAAGACTCCCTGGTGTTGGGAGCAGGGTTTTGTTTTGTTGTGTTGTGTTTTGCTTTGTTTGTTGTTTGTTTTGTTTTGCTGCACCCTGAATTTATTTTAGACTCAAATTTACCACCTTTTGCATCTGAAAATAGCAAGAATCCATGCAGTGGGTGAAAATAGAATAGAATAGAATAGAATAGAATAGAATAGAATAGAATAGAATAGAATTCTTTATTGGCCAAGTGTGATT
>JANHFT010003354.1:124343-134687 GCA_032467955.1 Pseudoxenodon macrops | reverse complement strand
AGTCACTGTAAGGGGCAGTGGTAGAGCCATGTCAACCTCGGGATCGGGGAACAACGGTGCTCCCAAACAGAAAGTACCCAAGGGTTCTTCTAAGCAGTCCTCCAAAGGGGATTCTGCTTCTAAGAGGTCTCTTAAGACTAATAAAGATGAGAGGAGGCGGCACAAAGCGCTCAGTAAATTGTGTGACAAGGCAGCCAGTAAACAAACCATGCAGCCTACACCTTTGGGGGATTCTGCACCAACTGTCATGCAATCCCCAGAAACAATAGCTAACAGGCCACATGAGGTCCATTTTTCAACACTTGATGGGGTTTTATTAAATTCTGATGCGGACATTTGGGGTCCTCCTCCAGACCAACTCCTGCCTGAGTTTCCTCAGCCACCTCTTCGTCGCAGGCCACCAGTAGCCCCTTTTGATAGAGATCAAAGACTGTCGCAAGATTTTGCTATCCAACACCAGGCGCCCGGATTATCGTTCGACGCCTTATTCCCGTCCGCCTTCTTTTCGTTTGACTGAATCAGGTGCAGGGTCTTTTCAGTCTCAAGGGTATTACGGCCAGAGGCAGAGGCAACATCAGGATCGCCCCGAGCGGGGGCGACCCTTTAGATCTAGGTGGCCCTTTCGGGGGGAGGAAGCCGTTCTTTCCAACGCCTTAAGTGAGCGTCTTCCTGAGCATCCCATCGGGGGTCGTTTGGCCTACTTTGCAGACCGATGGGATGAGTCCACTTTGGACGTTTGGGTCCGGGAGACGATTAGATCTGGTCTTTCTCTGGAGTTCCTCTCCATTCCCCCGAGGTTCTTTATTTGCTGGCCTGTCTCCAGGGACCGTGCTATGAGACACCTCATGGACACTGCCATCCAACACTTGTTAACCATTCGGGCGATTGAGGTGGTTCCCGACTATCAGCGGGGATGTGGATTTTATTCCATTTTATTTGTGATTCCAGAGGCCTCGGGGGGATGGAGGGCTATCCTGGACCTCAAAAGACTCAACCGCTACATACGTTATAGGCGGTTCAAAATGTACTCACTTCTCACTATACTTGAGGGTGTTAGGGAGGGCAACTTCCTTGCTTCAATTGACTTAACAGAGGCATATCTGCATGTGCCTGTTTTCCCTGATCACAGGCGTTTCCTCAGGTTCCAGTACGCTGGTTCCCGTTTTCAGTACAGGGCAATGCCCTTTGGTCTCTCGTCAGCCCCTCGGGTTTTTACAAAGTTCTTGGCGGCCTACCTGAGGGCTCTGCCCATGCGTGTCCAGTGCTACCTAGATGACATTTTGATCCAGGCACCAACCGTGTGACGAGCTAGGTCAGATCTGGCGGTAACCATCCAGGTCCTTCGACGACATGGTTTTTCTATAAATTTAGCCAAGAGTCATCTAGTTCCCTGTACGCGTTTGCCTTTTGCAGGAGGTCATTGATACCATGCAAGCTTCCAGAAGGCCATTCACAACGCACATCTACAACGCCACATGGTGCACCTTCTGTCAATGGTGTGATGTGACACACATTCTTCCAACATCTGCAACGGTTTCTGACGTTTTGAGAATTCTCCAAGGTGGCCTGATTAAGGGCCTATCTCCTAATACCCTGCAGCAAGTGGCAGTCCTTTCCACCATACTGTCCGTCGATGCGCAAGGATCGCTGTCTCTTGATCCTCTTATTCGCCAGTTCCTTCGTGGTGCCATGAACTTGCGTCCTCCCATGATCCACAGGTATCCGACATGGGATTTACCTAAAGTACTCAAATCGCTCACGAGGGCGCCTTATGAGCCACTGCGACACGCCAGTCTACGACTTCTGTCACGTAAAGTGGCCTTTCTTGTGGCCATCACGTTGGCCAGACGAATATCTGAGCTAGCAGCCCTGTTCGTGCGATCTGATCTCTGTATTTTCCATCATGACAAGGTCGTTTTGCGTCTTGACCCAGCATTCTTACCAAAGATCAACTCCTATTTCCATTGGGCATGGGAAATAACCTTACCGAACTTTTGTCTGAGACCAGTTGATGTCCGTGAAAAGACTTGGCACACTCTAGATGTACGCCGGGCGTTGCGAATTTATATTGACCGTACAGCTTCCTTCAGTAAATCTGAATCCTTGTTTGTTGTCTTTTTTCCCGGGACTATAGGACTCAAAGTGACATCCACGGTTGTGGGGAAATGGATTAAGGCAACGATTGCCCAAGCGTACCAGTTGCAGGCTTCTCCAATTCCAGGACGTATCACTGCACATTCGACTTGCAGTGCTGCCAGCACTGCAGCTTGGGCTACCCAGGCCTCATTGGAGGAGGTTTGCTGGGTGGCCACCTGGACTTCACCTAAGCCATTTGTCCGCCACTATAAGGTGGACACCTTTGCCTCGGCAGACGCATCCTTCGGTAGAAAAGTGTTGCAACAGGTGGTCAGAGAGTAGCATCTGTGTCGGTTGGTTTCAGCCCTTCCAATAGGACAGTCCAGCTTTGGTATGTCCCATTCCTGGAGGCTATATCCACCGATGTGGAGAAGGGGCGTTGGTCCTACCTGATAGGCTCCTTCTCTGGAAGGTGGATATAGCCTCCAGAGCCACTATTGGTTCTGATGCTGGTTGGTGCATTAGGCTTTGTATGGAGGTACGGAGGTTCCACTTAATAGGGAAGGCACGTATGGGTCTGTCGCTTCGTTTGTTAAAAGCTGCCAGAAGAGGGCAGCAGAGATACTTTTTAATGACGTAACAGACTCAGTCCAATCAGCTGGCAGACAGAGTAACCCATTCTTGGAGGCTATATCCACCTTCCTGAGAAGGAGTGTATCAGGTAGGACCAATGCCCCTTCTCAACTTTAAGATGCGTGGACTTCAACCCTCAGAACTCCCCAGACAGAAAGGTGTTGGAAGTCCACACATTTTAAAATTGTCAAGGTTGAGAAACATTAATCGGAACAATATATTCTGAATGAGTTTATTCCATTTGCCTTCTTTATTAATATAACCTTGCCTTTCATTTTGTTTCTTGAAAAAATATTTTCTTGGAATTGTGAAAAATATTTTGACTTTTCAAACTTCTGATTGCCTTTTAATAAAAGAACGCAAAAGTCTGGTCTAAAGTATTATATACAGTTTTATAAAGGAGTTCGTTCTATTTCATCTAGCAGCATTTGGATGAGGTTCCTTATGATTCACCAATATAAAGGGAGACTCAGAAATCAGAGATTAATTGAACTCTTGTTGTTCCAGCAGCCTTTCATCAGAAATCTTTAGAACTAGTCTCCAGTATTGTTTTTGAATTGGGATGTTTTGGAGCGGTTGCAGCTGGAAAATCTCCTATGTGTCTTTTTGGTGTATCTCTGGCAGATTGCATTTTGTATCGTGCTTTATTGTCAATGCCATTTATGCTGTCTCGCAACTTTTAAAAACCTTTTTTTGCACAGGCTTTGTTTGTTTCAGCATCTGCTAAGGCTAATCAGGAGAAGTGTTTCTGCCCAGTTGTTTGATCATTGTCATTTGCTTCTGAACAGTACAAGCAGATGACAAAAGTGACTTGAGACAGACTACTGTATGTAATTAGTGTCTTCATCAGTTTTTACTGCTGTTGATCAAAAAATTCAGGCAATGCTGTGGAATTCGTTTCTGTTGACTATTATGGACATTCTTGATACTGAGGTTAATAATTTCCTCTGTTGAGATTGCATTCATTGTCCCCTTGTAGTTAATTCATACTGGAAGTATCAGGCTGTCCTATTTCCTTTTCCGTTTTAAAAACTTCCTCCAAGTCCTCTTAATTTTTCTTTAAAAAAATCAAAACAAGAAATGCCACATTATAAGTTATACTGCACTTGTAACTGAATCTGTGAATTTTCCAGACCATAACTGTTGAAACAAGTATATATCTTTTCTAAGAAAGTACAAAATCTTTTTACACTAATACAGACTGATGGTTCATCTTGACAAATTTGTCCTTTTTTATTGAATATATTCATTACTATATTGAAGACCACACAAGGTATATCACTGTAGAATGGTTAAAGCAGAAGAAAGGTAATATTTTGGAATGGCTAAGTCAAAGTCCTGACCTTAACCCTACAGAAATGTTATGGAAGGGCCTGAAGCAGGCAGTACCACTGAGGAAGCCCACCAACAACCCTGAGTTGTTCTGTAAGGAGGAATGGGGTAAAATCCCAAACCAATATGCAGGGCTTATTAATGGTTAGCGGATACATTTAGTTGCAGTTATTGTTGCCCAAGAAAAGGACCAAGAAGTTACTGAAAGCAAACATTAACATACTTTTGCCACTCACAAATATGTAGCATTAGCTCATTTCCCTCAATAAATCAGTGATCAAGTTATAATGTTTTGGGGTCATTTGTTTAACTGGGTTCTCTGTCTAATTTTAGGGCTTATTTTAAGTTGTATTTATGCAGAAATATTGAATTATAAAAACTATAATTCAAAGCTTAGGCTCTGACTGGCACCTGGATTCTAGGAAGTTGATTTTTCTTTTCTTTTTTGACATACCTGAGACTGATTCTAGGACCGTCTACATGCATATGCTCTAGCACTGAGGAAGTTACAGCCTCCTTCACTGAGGTACTGATAACACCTTCCTTCAGATCCTCACAATGATTTCATAAGGGCTAGAAAACATGGGCAGATTGGAGTAGTAATCCCCCAGCATTAATTACTGCAAGTTCTCTCTAAGTTGTTAGTGAAAATGTAGTAGGTCACTTCATATTAGAACTATTTTTAACTTCTATAACATTCTATGTTGTTTTAAGCTTCCAAAGCAGATGTTCTGAAAGATGAGGAAGATTTGTATGCATGCACATGTAATGTCACTGTAGCTCCTTGCAGTCTCAGGGCTGTTTGAAATGCGTAAAAATAGAAGGCGATACAGTTGTTACTGGATTTTACCACTTCTGATTACCCACAGAGATTACATGTTCCTGGTGTGTTACTGAAAAACAGTTCTAGTTCTGTAAAGTTAGCATATTGAAAGAAAATATGTTTTAGTCTAGGCTTCATTTTACTTCCATTTTATCTTCTTTGCCAATAAGAAAATAAAAACTTAGAAAGTCAAATCAAGTGCAACACTACCAAAAACAACAAATATAAAAGTAATCTTTTAATAACGTTCTGCTCAATACCTTTCTACAGTAGAAATATTTCAGTAAAAGGACTGAGCTAGATCCCAAATCCCACTAAGCAGGTGGCTCATCTATATGGTAATATTTAAGGATATGCTGAAAGGCACCTATTCCTCAAATCGCAATGTCAAATGTATGCTTTCATTACAGGTTAAGAGGCACAAGAAAAGACAGCCCTTGCTTCTGTGTGCTACATATGGCAATCAATAAAATAATTGAAAATGCAACACAGAAATAAAAGCAACATAGAATAAAAAATAAAATAAAAGCAAACAAGGCATTTATATAAACAGACTTGCAATCTCAAGGAGATTAAAAAATAAACTAACATGGAAAACGGTACCAGTAATAAGGATTCTTAAAGGGTTCTTTTAATGGAAAAGCAGAAGTGGGAGTGAAACAACTGGGAATGTTTATCTGGGAGAAGAGAAGACAGAGGGGCCAAATAATGTAATGCTTTCCAAGCATCTTAAAGGATGTCACCTAGAAGAAGGTCAGAGCTGCTCTTTATCATTCCACAGTACAGGGCATGACAAATGAATCTAAGTCAGAGGAAGGACAATTTCAATTAAATATTAGAAAAAGCTAAGGGTATGCTTCAAAGTCAAAACAAATTACTGCAGTTTAGAAGTCCTGCTGAACTGTTTGTGATTAAGCTTGCTTTGGCCAAAACTAAAACTTGGTATGTTTTGGTTGGTTCAGATTTTGTTTCATCCCAAACCTGAAACAACCAAAACATGTCAGGTTTTGTTTCTGCTGAATTGTGATCAATCCCAGATGATTTTACGGAGTAAATAGAATGCATCACCCACTTTCCCCGGTGCAGGGCTGCTCTTTCATCTTCCATCCACCTCAGCCACCACAAATTGGCAGATAGTCCTTGTTACAGTAGTGTCTCAGCAGTAAGAAACCTGTTCTCCACCTGGCATATCCTTCTGGCTGGCCTACCCATTGGTCTCCCCAGAGATTTCAGAATTTACCTACAAATGGATTGAGAGAGAGAATACGGGGCGAGGAGGAGATGGCTGGAAATGTAATTACTTATTATGTGTGACCAAGCATTCTTTTAAAGAAGTGAGGCAACCTGAGGTTTCAGCTCAAGGGGAAAATGTATTTTAATGATAATAAACTCTGAAGAGAAAGAAAAGACTTTATTAAAAGCAGATGTTTTGAATTAGAAAAAAATTATTCTGGAACTGACATTGGAGTTTGATGATTATTTGAGCTCTACCACATCAACTTGTTCCTAAATTTAAATTTAGGCCATTTAAATTTAATTTTAACCAAGTGTAACCTTAAGTCTTAAGAATAAACACTACTATAGTCCGTAAAGTGAAAAATAATCCAGATATTGAATAATTCATATTTTCTTTACAAAGCTCTTAATGTCTCTTGATTTTGAAGACGATGTTCAAACTTCCATTCCATTATGTGTTTACTTTTATGTTTGAGCATATAAAAATGTTAATGTATTAGTATGTGGTAATCATTTCACAACTCAATTGCATTCCTTTACTAATGCATTTACTTTTCAAATCTTTCTTTTCATTTCTCTCCCAAGTGTATTCTACCCCATTTTTTTTAGTAATATAGAATAGGCTTCCGGTTTTATGATGGCATTAGAAACATATATTTGAATATACTCAAAAGTAATATATATTATTATATTATCTTTTGAGTATATCTAAACTAGAGAATATTTTTAGATTATAGTTTGTTAGAATTATGCATTTTTAATGGAGCACTAATCCAACTACACATTTTCTTCTATATACTTGATTGAATTGATCTCAGATTAATTTTTATTGAATTCAATATTGTTTTATGATTGGGAAATGAAGCTCTTGATTACTAGTTAGTTGATATGTTAACATTCAAGGAATTAAATATTCCAATTAGTCAAAATCCATCTGAAATTGAAAGAAATTGAAAGAAAGGTGGAGAATATAGATGAGAAAAAGAAATATATACTCACTTGAATGAAAATTAAGCACTGTGAAATGTGGAGGGCTTGAAAAAAAGTAGAGAAGATCTATTTACCTAACACTAATAGTGGAATAGGAAAGCTGAAGATAGGAACCTGAATTTCACGTATTAATCTAAAATTTCCACTAAATATCTGAATATTATATATATACTGTCCACTTTATAAGACCTTCATCCTTTAAGATTTAATAGTTCTATATTTCCCTGCTTTGATTTTGACAGTAAGTTGTTATCAGGATTACAGTTTTGAGCCTTGTAATTGTAATGTGCAGCCTATATTACTTTGTTAATGAAGACATGTAGTGAAATACATGAAATGCCTTAATATGATCAAGGCTCATTATATAAACTCTGCTGGTTGCCTAATCTTATTAATTTTCTTATTAATAGGATGCTTCTGTGTTGTCATTGTGTGTGTGTTGTGACAAATCCATACACAGTAGCCTTTTTTTCAGCAACTTTTGTCAAAGAGCTCAGAAATGGACAGTTTGTTATTAGCTGTGGTAATTTAACAAGTCTCTTCTTTGCCATTTATATATAACTTGCAGTTACTCACTTCACTTTTCCTGTCAAACACAATAATCTTGATCTCTTGTTTATTGATTACTTCCAGATCCACACTAAGGCACAAGTTTAAAAATCTGGAGACCGTGCGTTCTAGTCCTGCCAGCCGCATGAAGCCAGCCGTGTAGCTTTGAGCCAGTCACTCTCTCACAGCCCTAGAAAGGAGACAGTTGCAAAATCTTGCCAAGAAAACTGCAGGGATTTGTACAGACAGTCACCAGGAAACAACATGGACTCAAAGAGACAGGGGGGGAAAAGATTATTTATTTTATAATATTTCCAACATGAGACGTCTCAGTTAACAACATTTGTGTGTGTGTGTGTGTGTGTACATTTACATTCCTAACTAACATATTTTTACCATCACCTATATGAGGATTCCTTATACCTTTACCATAAATAACCAAGGGACCTTCACAGATTTTAATTTTACTCCAGAATTTACTCCACTGCTGAAACTTTTGCTAAATATTCCATTTATTCACATATACGCTTACATCTGTCATATTGCACTTACCATATTCAACAAACTTCAACTGTATATAATGCAAAATATTCTATAACTTAAACCTCCTCCCTTTGTTGTATGCTTTCTCTAAATCAATAAAATGAAACACATTTTTACATATACCATTTAAACTATTTTTGTTTACTATAGTGAGATCTGGAATACTCCCTGCCTGGTATAAAATAACAGTGCTTCTCAAATTTTTCTTGTTTCCTGTCAAACAGCCATATAATAAAGGTAAAAGTAGTACCGTGTTTAGCCTTGGCCTTATTATCAGGGAGGGGGCTTATTATTTTGGGACTACAGTAGGTGGCGAGTTTGGGACTGGATGTCCCATCGCAGCTGCCTCCCCCCCTCTGATCTTTGCGCCAGGCAAGCCACTGGCCCTCAGCTGGAACAGAACTCTGCAAGGCTTGTTGTGCCGTTTCCTTGCACGAACTGCAGTACTGCCGCGAGCTTCATCATACCGCCACAGGTGGCGTCCTGCCACTCGCGGCTGTGCCGGTATGTCAAACCTCGCGGTAGTGCTGCCATTCATGCGAGGAAACGGCACAAGCCGTGTACAGTCCTGCTCCACGCAGGAATGGCAACTGCGAGACACCCGTCCTACCTGACGCTGGTAGCACCATCGCGTTCCTCGCCGTTGTGTCCAGGGAAGCACGTTGCAAAAGAAAACTTCTCGCAAGTTCAATCAAACTTCTCAAACTCATGAGAAGTTCGATTGAATATGAGAAGGCTGCATGTCTAACAGCCCACCCTGCCCCACCACCAGAAATTAATCTTTGTGAGACTTGTTGCGCTGCTGCTGCTGCCTCGTGAAGCAGGGCTGTGCAAGGCTTGTGCCGTTGCATGCACAAATGGCAGCACTACCACAAGGTTTGACATACCAGTACAGCCGCAAGCAGCAGTTGGAAGGCATCATAAGCTGGGATGGTCGCAATGGAAGTTTGGAATGAAAAGAAAGAAGATCACTTTAGTGTGATGATTTTTAATGATTAAAGAGAGTTTGCTGTGGAATTGAGGGAAATAGCTGGGGGAGAGTGAAGAAATTTGAAGCCGTGTAGAGAGGAGGAGCGGGCTTTTAAGCAGCTCCACCTTCCAGACTTTAGCGGTGGAAAAAAGCGGAGAGAAAAAAAGGCTTGGAAGAAAACGTTTACAGAGCCGGTTGGAACAATGAAATAGTGCATTTACTTGGAAAGTCAAAGCTTTTGGAAGAACTAGGGTGTTTGTTTTAAATCTCTTGCCTTCTTTTTCTTTTTTTCTTTTGCCTTTTTCATTGTATTTTTCTTCTTGGGGTATATTTCTGGAACTGCAGGCCTTTCTCCCTTAAGGGGAAGGCAGGAAGGGGGAGTTACTGAATGTGGCTTGCCCTTGGCTTGAGCCCCACTCAGTCTTCTTTCCAAATACCAACATGATCTTTCTGGTGGTCTCCTTTCTAAAGACCAACCACATGCTGTTGCACTTTATAAATTAGCCACATTTCTTAGCTGTTTGATCTCCTCGTGGTCTCCTTTCCAAATACCAATATCATCTTGCTTTCCTTTCCAAATTAGCCACATTTACTAGCTGTGAGATCTCCTGGTGGTCTCCTTTCCAAAGACCAACCACATGCTGTTGCACTTTCCAAATTAACTGCATTTATTAGCTGTTAGATAATCTTTTAATTAGCTGGCATTTTCAAAACTGGTGTGTATATGATTTTTTCCCCCAGACATTGTTTCCATTCTGGCGATTGAGGTTTTTAAGAAGAAATCAGGATGAAATCCACTCTTTAGGGTACCTCTTGATCTGCACTCCAAAAGCTCTCCCCCGCCTCCCTCACCTTGGGAGAGAGGAGGTGGAGGGAAGAGAGAGAGGGGAACATATTTTGGCAAATTCTTTTTTTTTTAATCTGTCAAGCATATATAAGATTACAGAAAAAAGTGTAAACATGATTGTGAATACATAAAATGTATAAACATGATTATGAATACATGTGGAGATTAAGACAGGGATGGTAGGTTTTTTAGATTTAGATTAGATTAACAGAGTTGGAAGGGACCTTGTAGGTCATCTAGTCCAACCCCCTGCTTAAGCAGGAGACTATACACCATTTCCGACAAATGGTAGTCCAATCTCATCTTGAATGTCCCAAGTGTTGGAGCTCCCACAACCTCCGAAGG
>JANHFT010003354.1:97949-115852 GCA_032467955.1 Pseudoxenodon macrops | reverse complement strand
TAAATTTATCTCCATATTCCATCATTTTTAGCTGTGTTATCAAAAATCCCCAATTCAAATTATCAAAGGCCTTTTGTCAACACATTACATTTTGATTCACACAATTACCAGCTAGCATTTGCCTTTATTGGTAACTGGTTTTTGAGAGTTGAAATCTATCTGGAATGTAACAATTTGAGGAAGACTGGCTAAGCTCTATCTAAAGGCAGCCTTTCACTCATATATTTTATGCTTGGTAACTTGCCATTAGGTGAAGAATGCACACCCAGATTATTTATTAATCAATTTAATCCAAAAGCCTCCTTCGAGTTTGTATTAAGGAGCTACAGTTCTGAAGTAACCAGTGTCAATCAATGAACAGCAACTGGAAGACTAAGTTCCATTGCTGCCACCAACTTTTCCTTATAAATCAGCCTTTGGGAAACCAGGAGGGGATTGAAGGAGAAGTCCTCACCCCACTCTGGGTCTGGCTAATGACAGAATGGGAAACCAAACTAAACTGTAGATGTCTAGCTCAGCTAAGCTGTTGTGGGCACTAGAAGGAAACTGGTTAATTCCAGAATGTAAGCAAAAATCAGTGTTGTTATAGATGCTAGAAAAAGATAAGGTCCCACAGGCACAACACACAAAAAGAGTTTTAAAAACACAAACCTAATACAGTTCTAACTGTAGGGCCATGATGGCGAACTTATGGCATGTAAGGCGTTGCCCTCTGTCAGTTCCAGTATGCATGTGCGCGCTGGCCAGCTGATTGTTGGCCTTCCGGAGGGCAGGGAGGAGGCTGTTTTTCGCTCTCCCAAGGCTTCAAGAAGGCTTCCTGAAACCTGGGGAGAGTGAAAAACGGCACAACAGGCCAATCGGAAGATCTGAGGCTTCAATGAGGCCTGTGCGCATGCGCGTGGGGGGGAGCACGCGCATGCGGGTATGGAATGCATTGTATTATGGGTGTGGGCACTTGTGCGCGTGAAAACCCCCTCCCCCATGCTCCCCCGCTTTTGACACGCGATGGCAAAAAGGTTATCATCACTGCTGTAGGGAAACAACTGTCCTGAAATTATTCCCTCATTTAAGATGCCAGCTTTCTATAAATTTCTATAGAATTCTTTCTATAAATAAAAAAACTATTTTCATCTAGAACCCCCTTCTTTTCCTTTATTGATTCTCAGGGGTCAAATCAACTATGGGAAGATGAGGATGGCTTGTTCTTTAAAAGGCCAGCTGCTCCCTGTTACAAATTTGAAACTAATTCCTAATGGCTTCACAAATATATCCATAGAGATTCCTTGGTTCAATAGGGAAACGGTGACTGTTGCCATTTGGTATTTAGTTTTACCTCTATGTAGCCCTATAATATGAGTAGACCCTGGTGATATAACTTCTTAGGTAATTTACTTGAGAAACAAGTTATAGACCAGTGATGGCGAATCTATGGCACGCGTGCCACAGGTGGCATGCGGAGCCATTTCTGAGGGCACGTGAGGTGCTGCCCTGTCAGCTGCAGTGCACTTGCGACACTGCCCAGCTGGTTTTCGGCCTTGATTTTCAGCCATTTTTCACCCTCCAGAGGGTTCAAGAGACTTTCCTGAAGCCTCCGGAGGGTGAAAAAGAGCTCAGCGGGCAAACCGGAAGTCCTGTTGGGCCGTTTTTCACCTTCTGGAGGCTTCAGGGAAGCCTCCTGAACCCTCTGGAGGGCAAAAAACAGCCCGGGGGGGCGCATGCGCAGTGCAGTGTGCGTGGGGAGTTTGTGTGCTGGCACATGTGTGCGCGCTAGCATGCATGCGCTACCATTTTTGGCACGCAAGAAGAAAAAGGTTAGCCATCACTGTTATAGACTCATGAAGTTGGAAGGGATGTAAAAACATGTCCAGAATTTGCTGTACCCATTCATGATAGTAGGAGGATTTCAGGGTTGTTGTTGCTTTTAGTTTTTGAAAGGTTTATTTCTGATGGACCATTTAAAATATATCAAAAAATAAAACAATTCACAGAGGAAATTTTGGTTTAGTCTCCTCATGATAGCTTCATGGTTTATTCTGATTCATAAAATACGAATTCAAGAGCACTTAGCCTGTACCCAACAGTATTTGTCCACCCAATACAATCTGGTTGAAAGGCTCCCTTCATGTCACTTTGCTCTGGGGGCCTCTATAGCAGGGATCCCCAAACTTTGTGCCACGGACCAGTATCGGTCTGCAGCCTGTTAAGAACTGGGCCGTGCAAATGTCAGGTGAGTGTGTGAAGCTTCATCTATGCATGTGTGGGATCTAGGTTGCATATGAAATCATCCCCCCTGGTCTATGGAAAAATTGTTTTCCACAAAATTGGTCTCTGGTGCCAGAAAGGTTGGAGACCGCTGATCTATAGGGGGTCACAGAAACAGGCTGCCCCCATTGCTGAGCCGCTGACTGACTCCTATTGTATGCTTTAGAAAGGCCCTTAGAACCTGGCTTTTTCAGCTGGCCCCAGGAGTGGGTTATTTTAATATGTTCCCTTTGGAACCGGATTTTATCTTTTTGTACATTAAATGGTGCCCCAGAGTTTGTTTATGTTGACATATAGCGATATGTTTATGTTTTTAGCCTGATGTGGACATGTTGGAATATATGTCGCTCAGAATTCTTAGTGAATGGAATAAGCCCAATAAATAATATAATGTTTGCAACATATCTGATCTGAATCTATATGAGACGCATTTGTGAAAGCAGTGATTGTCCTCCAAGCAAAAATTCAAGTCAGTATTTGAGAAGTCTTCTCCATAGATTTTTCTAATAGAAAACAAGGCTATATTCAGGAATCTAAAATAGCGGAATGCTTAGAGATTTCAGCCCATTAAGGTAGGCCAAGTCAAGAGCCAGACATCTCAGGGATCCCTGGAATGCCATTTGATTAAAGAAAAGGATAATAACAGAATCTTGTGAGGCTGTCCCAAGTTTTTCCCCTGCTCTCTCTTATGCTATCAAAATCAGGGTGGGGTTATTCATAGTTTCTTGCTTATGCTTGCTTCAACTTCTACACTATGTAAGTGCTTCTCCAGGTCCTTAAGAATTCTTTCATACCAATATCATCTCTAAATTCCTTTACAAGAAAGGAATTTGGAAAATGGACAACATCCCCAGTTTATGCAGCATACCTACGAGACAGGTTCGTTTCAGTTGAATATGAAATTTTCAGCACATATGGTCTTGGAAGTTTTGGATCTCTTGTATTTGTTTGGAGCCCACTAATGCCAGCCTTATAAGGTAGAGCAAGCTAAGAAACCAATGCTCATGTGCAATGGTGTGGTAGTAAATGCATTACAACTAGCTACCCAGCCACTGCAAGGCACTGGTGCACTAGGAATTGCTACTTTGCTCTCAGCCAGCTCATAACATTTCTGAAAACGTAACAGTTGGCTCCTGCAAGCCTTGCTCCAGCACATCACTGTCCAGCACACCACTAAAGTAGTTTTATAAATAGCTATAGAAATTTAAAGAATAGCAACAGTAACAGAATCTCTTAAGTCTGAATGTGCTTCCCTCCTCCCTCACTTTATCTTCATGTGAATTTGGGAAGGGCCTGTCTGAGATATTTACTCAAATTACTGTAGGTTTTTTTTTTGGGAATGAACTTATGCTTTCCCTCTTTGATTGTTGCCTTGGTAACAATTCTGTCCACTGTCCATCAAGGCTATTTTCTGTGCCCTCTATATCTAGCTCCTTCTAACTAGATCCTTAATCCAAACTTCTGTAATGTATGGCCTTAGCCACCCCTAACAGTGCTGGCCTAAGCAAAAGTATTTGCATTTCCCACTCTCTTCACTGCTTTGGATGCAGGTCTCATCCACTATATTAGAGCAGTCAATTAGCAATAATTAATTAGGCACATCCATTTACATGTCTGCTCTTTTATTTATTAGAACTATAATTAGCCTTTTAGTGTTTATTTTTAGGCAAATTAAGGTTCATTTCTTTGAAATAAAAATGCTGTCTATGTTTTAAAGGGTTGCTTGAGTTTGATGACAAATTGGTCTCTTAGAGAAAAGGCTGATATGCAGAGGATGAGGGTTGCTTGGCCTTTTCCTTGGGGATTTAGATTGATCTTACTCAAGCCATTAGCAAGTGTAGGGGTGGTGGTGGTAGTGTACTTTACACACTTATTTATTTGTGTATGTGTGCATAAATGTGTATGTGTGCATGTTGATGGTGCAAAGGATTATCTCTCAATGGTCCCAGTCCACATCCCTCCTTCAGTTAACATTTTATTATTAATTACAAGGCATATCAGGTCTGGTTTAGCTGTACATATGATTTATTTATTTGTATATTTTAATTGCAATAATTTATATGCTGCTTCCTCATATAGCTCTAGACAGTTCACAATAAAATCAGGCAAAACCCATCACAACATCACATTATAAAAAAACATAATCTCAACAACAAAAACCTAGAATGTTCTTCAAGTGTTCAAAATACTTCTGCACTTCATTGCAATTCCTGATAAATAATACCTTCTGCCTTGAAGGCGTATTGGAAAAGAGTGGTTTCAAAAAGACAATAGGGAAAGTCTGTCCTGGGTCAAGCTCTTTCCACATTGTGGCAGCTGCCACAGAGAAGAACAGTTTCCTGGCTCCCTTCCACATGACATTGCAGCCTGCTTTCTTGGAATTCAGGGTTCCATGACCCAACTAGGACAAGCATCTGCTGCTAATAGTTCTATTGATTATATGCCATCAGGTTCTTCTCGATTGCATAGTTAGATTTTCTCCAGAACAATCTATACCCAACCTATCCCTTCAGGTCTTTCTGCCACTGTTGCTGGCTCTCTTTCCTTCTACCTCTCCCAGTAGGGCGTGTCAAATTTTTCAACTTCGATTTCTAAACATTAGAGGTGCTCAAAGATTGTGACATGCCTTGGGGATTGTAAAGATATTTTGATTTCCTTAATATAATTTAGATGTGCTTGGTAAGTAACTACATAAATATCATAACTCTTTAACATTTTGTTTTTTTCATCTCCCAGCATTAAAACCTTCTTCAGAAAACTAGGGTTTTGCACAATGTGTCCAAGGTAGGATAATTTGAGTGTGGTCATTTGTGTCTTGAGGGAGAATCCTAGATTGATTTATTCAATGATCCATTGGTTTGCTTTCTTGGCTTTTCCACAGCATTCTCAGATGACTTATCCAATACCAAAATTCAGAAGCATTAATGCGCATTAATTTTTTTGAAAATTTTCAAAATGAGGGATTTTTTTTCTAAGGGGAAAAAAAGCTATATATTTTTTTAGTTGGGAGGAACCCTTTATTGGCATTAATTTAATGGCAATCTGATTGTAAAAGAGTAAATATTTATTTTAGGGTATGGTAAGTTGTCAGTAATAAGACATATTTTCTGAAGAAATAGTTCTTATGATATGAAATTTAAAAAAAGCTAAACTTTTAAAAATAATTTTCAGACTTCAGTTCTTTAAAAACGCTCTTAACTTTTTTTTCTCTCCACCCAGTTCTCCATGTTTTCTTGGTGAAATTGATTTGTTGTTCATGTGAGGCTGAATCTGATGCTGCTTAAGCTTTTTCTTAGTAGATTTAGTATACAGAAAGCCAAACATTGATTTAGCGAAACTATGCTGGTTTTACCAAATAGCATTTCAGATGTTATCGTTGGACTTGACTCTTCATTTGTACATACGTCTATCTTGTGCAAAAAGAGCTTGGAAAATATTTTCCACTTGCCGAGTGTTGGTCCATTTTTACCTGCCCAAACATCCCAACAGTGTTTGTTTTTCAAAGCTCAGCTTCTATTTTTGTGTCTTGAGTTTTAAAGATGCCTGTCTACCCACACCGCAAAGAAACTAACAAAATACCTAGAATTTCTAATCATAATTAATTATGACCAATGTAATCAACATCAAGCATATACAAATTGCAGACTGTGTTTAAAAGTGATCTGAATAATATATGACTGTCAGAGATACATAGTATGGCTTCCCGTAGAGAGACACCCTGTTTGATTATTTTATTCTTCTGCATGTTGTATATTTCATAAGAGGACAAACATGTATTCTTTTTCAGTACATCTATGAATGTGAGATAGTACAAAGCTATGTGGTGTGTTTTTTAGTGTTCCATGTACTTTGCTGTAAAATGAAAAGAGGTCTTCTAAGCATAGGCATAATCTTATTAACTATGTTTTAATAACAAAAGTATGTGAAGCAAATTAGATTTTATTTGGCAAAGCAATTCATGTTATACAGGTTGATGTTATCTGCTTCCAAGTGAAGAGAGGAATCCAGTGAAGCAATTCAGGTAGGCTCAAATCACTTTGGACTGTCCTGCAGGTGAAGGATCCTGTTACTCTTCACCTCCAGCACTAGCTGAAGTGCTTCCAGGCTCTATGGCTCTATGATTATTCACAGTTTATATTGAACTCAGGGCATTCAGCATACGTAGACCACTTTTTCTTGGAAACACTGGCTTGGGCCAAGGGCATTTAAGCCTTCCTTCTCTGGTAGATACTGGTGGTAGTCTTTCAACATTTGCCAGAGCTTCCAGCTTGCGAGAACTTTGACCAGCTTGTGAAGATATGGCTGCTCTCAGCCTTCCTCTAGAACAGACTGTATGGGAGAAGGTTGAAATACAACCACAATCATTTTAAATGACTGTTTTTAGTCATAGAAATTTTTAGGTGCATGAACTTCAAAGGCAGGCAGGATAGCCATTGATGAGAATTTGGGGAGTTGATGTCCGTGTACCCAGAAGTTGCTAAAGCTGGAAGTATTGTTTTAAAGCCTTCTACTGCTTGAGTTGCACCAGGTCCACAGTCAAAAACTGAACAAAATGTTTAGCTTTGTAATGTATACACAAGTGCTGGGCAGTGGAAATGAAGAACTTTGTGCCTCTGAGTGGTAAAACTATAGCAATGGAGCAGTTGATGTAGCTTTACAAAGCACCATAATTTCAGTATCTTTACCCCTACTTTACTTACATTGCTAACAAATTTAAACCCACTAGTTCCATTTAAGACAGAAGTGGGTAACCTTTTTTTCAGTCAAAAACTGCATGAATGATGGGAGAGTGGAATGGAAGTGAGTGATAGATGGGGCAGAACCCAAAATGAGAGAGTCACTAATTCTCTTGCTTTTTTCAGGCAAGCATTCTCCCTCCCTCCCTCTCTCTTTTGAAACTTGGCTTACGCTATAAATAGTGATTTGATGGCAATAGGCGGCTCCTGTGTGATGTAGCGGTGTGCCCTGTCAATACGTATTTCAATCCATGTGGCAGCATGAAAGTCAGTTCAGAATTAAACTTCGTCTTATCTCAGTTGTATCTTAATCAGATTTTGAGAAGTCCATGTTTTGTTTTTATGTTTCTTTCATAGCCAAACTGTCTTGCTGTCATTCTTTTGCAACTGAGAGAGAAATGGGGTTCAGTAATCTACCTGTCAGCTCTTATTCTCCTCTGGAGTTATTTCTTATGTGAACTGAACATATGTCAGAATGCTCTTGAAGACACAAAATTGTATTATGTTGTTTTGGTGCCCAGAGACTTTTCACTGGAATGTTTCCTTATCTTACTGCAAGTTGATGTATTTGTTCAAGATACTGCTTTCTTTGTTTTGCACTCCTGAATACGATAGTTTGATGCTTTTGTTTGCCTTAGAATTGTTGTGTGGAAAAACTTACAACAGCCTATAATTATTTGATGGAAAAGTGTTTTACAGTATTCTTCAGATCCTCAGAGATTCTGAAACTCAGGGTAGAATCGTTGGAGTTATCATTTGGTTTTCTGAGCATCAATATTTTTTGCCAAGTGAAAATGGTGGATCAGAAATAACAGTGAATAGATGTTTTCTGAAGCAACTTCGGATTATTATTTTTTGTTCTTGTCAAAGCAACATATGTTTTCTAATATGTTCTGGAAAATCTTGCTTAGAGCTAGGAAGTAGATAGCACCATGGTTTCCTATGAAATCATTCTAAAAGTTACTTCGCTTTTGTAGTTTTTCTAAGTAGAATTTTTTTCTCAATGGAATAATAATAGCATTCTCCAAGATATTATTATAATAATAGTATTATATATTATATATGTAATAGTCTAGAACCGTGATGACAAACCTATGGCATGCATACCACAGGTGGCATGCGGAGCCATATCTGACGGAACACGAGGCATTGCCCTATGTCAACTGTAGCACACATGCATGCGCTGGCCAGCTGATTTACGCCCTTCCAGAGGGCAGGGGTGGCTGTTTTTGCCCGCACGCTTCAGGAAAGCCTCCCGAGCATGTGGATGGCAAAAAAACGGACCAACAGGCCAACTCTATGTTCGGAAATGAACTTCCGATTGGCCTGTTGGCCCGTTTTTCACCCTCTCCAGGCTTCAGGAAAGCCTCCTGAAGCCTGGGGATGGCGAAAAATGGCACAAAGGGCCTACCAGAAGTCCAGAGGTTTCAGTGAGGCCTGCGTGCATGCGCAGTGGGTTGTGCACGCATGCGCAGGGTGTGCACGCATGCACGGGGAGGGCATTGCATTATGGATGTGGGCACACATAGGCGCAACTCCCCCCGCTCCCCCTGCTTTTGGCACGCGATGGCAAAAAGGTTAGCCATTGCTGGTCTAGAACTGTACTATTATATACATATAATATATAATCTATTATATATGTTAAGTAATCATCTAAAACAAGGGTGTCAAACTCGATTTCATTGATGGCTGCTTCAGGGTTGTGTTTGACTTGGGGGGGGGGCTGGGGTGGACGTGGCCAGGGTGGACATGGCCAGCTTGATGTCACTTGTGTCGGGGGCACCTGTGGTGGCCTGAATGCCCTGCCAGCGAAAACGGGCTCCTAATCTCCGTTTTCGGCTGGGTCGGCCTCCTACAACCCTCTGCCAGTGAAACCAGAGCTCAGAAGGGCCGCATGCAGCCCTCGTGAGCTCTGTTTCTGCTGGCAGAGGCATCGCAGACTAGTCCTTCACTGTTTCCAGACCGGCCCTGCGGGACAGATTTAAGCACCTTACAGGCCGGATCTAGCCCACGGGCCTTGAGGTTGATAACCCTGGTTTAGAACTAAGGAGAAATTTCCTGACGGAACAATTAATTAGTGGAATGACTTGCCTCCAGAAGTCGTGCGTGTTCCAAGATTGGAAGTTTTTAAGAAGAGATTGGACAACCATTTGTCTGAAATGGTATAGGGGTTTCCTGCCTTGAGCAGTGGTTTGGACTAGAAGATCTCCAAGGTTCCTTCCCATTCTGTTAGATATTTTTAAAGCATTCTTTAAATGAATATCTAAAAAGTCAAAGTTGTGATTGCTGTGGGAACTTTAACTGACTGCCTGACTTGGGCTCAATTATTTAATATTTTTCAGAATATATTATGCTTTGTTTAGCACTACTTATTCCAATTTTGGGGGTAAACACTCTCATAATTTTCTATTTAATGGTTCTTATATAATTTAGTGTGGGTTTTCCCCTTCTGAAGCTTAAAATCTTCAGTCTCCTTCAGGTATAAGAATTAAGGGTCCATGATTTAATCATGATTTATAATTTTATTTTAATCTTCTCAGAGATGTCGGAAGATGAACAATTTGCCTTGGCTTTAAAAATGAGTGAGCAAGAAGCCAGACAGTTAAATTCACAAGAGGAGGAAGAGGAAGAACTTCTGAGAAAAGCCATTGCTGAGAGCCTTAGTGTAAGTAGAAGAGATGTTCTCCTTTTACTCTTTGTTTTTGCCCTGTAGGTTTCAGAAATGACTTTTCTCCAAGGCTGGCTTATGAAACTTCACTTGGAATCCTAGTCTTAGACAAAGCATCTGACAAGAGAGCAAATATAACAAATATATTTGTTAAGCTTTACTGTGCTAATGAACTTATTGATGCATAATATCTAATTTCACCGTTGGCTATCACCGAGAAGATTAATGTGGAAGTATCATTCATGTTTTTTACTGTGTAGAACAGCAATCAATTTGATTTAATAATTAGAAGAATACATATATACATACATGCAAATCATTTTCCGTTTATGTGTGTTCTTCTTCTTCCTGCAGAGCTGCCAGGCTTCTGAGTTTTCTGCTGCTGCTCCGGTGCCTCTCCTTTCCCAGGCATCAGAGTCTCCCGTGCAAAACCACCCATCTGGATCAGAAGATTCTCAGCTCCTTGCAGTTTCGCCACCTTGCTCTGAGTCTCCTTGCTCCAAGTACAGCTCCCTCTTTCCAAGTGACAAAACTGATGAGAACACAAAGACAGATGTCACCAAGAGTCCTCTGGTAGTACTGACGAGGTTAAGCCAGGACATAGTTGAAAGCTCACTAGTTTCTAGCATAATTGTATCTCCAGGGAAGAGCCAGACTTTTGCAAGGTCAGGCATTTCCTCACCAGCTGGGAACTTCTCCAGTGATACATCACATAGTTCAGAAGAGGAGTTACCTAGTATCCTAAGTCCCATCTTTCCCGAAAGACCTCGGAGGTCTTGGCAGCTGGAACCCCGGAGACTTTTTATGGAAAAATGCAGCCTTCTAACACCAACAAGCAAAGAAATGGAACAGTCCCAAAATTACTTAAAAGGAAACCTTCATGTTGACTGCCCAGGAGTCCTACAGAAGGAAGCCCAGCAGCAGAGTACTTTTGATCATGGCACAAGTCCTTCTGAGTTCAGAGATCAGGCTGAGCATGGCAAAAATACACTGCTTTTTGCTGAGCTTATAGAAAGGACTGGTCTACCAGAAAGCGCACCAGCAGTTTGCACACTTCCTTGGACTGATGAGAAATGCCAACATGAAGAACCAGACGTGGTGAACTATTATTGGGGTGTTCCATTCTGCCCCAAAGGAATAGATCCTAACAAATATACTCAAGTCATCATGTGCCAGCTTGAGGTTTACCAGAAAAGCCTGAAGCGGGCTCAGCGGCAGCTCCTGCAGAAGAAGCCATTTGGAGAACCAATTGTTCCTAATTCATATTCCCTGAGACAAAGTAAACTTGCAAAAGACAAGGAAACATCAAAACAAAGAGAAGATACTGATGATCAAGAAGGGGAAGACATGGAGGAGAAAAAGGAACCTGATAATGTTGCCTGGCTCCTTTCCGGAGTAAACGGAGAGTCTTACAAACATCCAGCAGGGGATGTAGCAGAGGGAGGAAACTCTGAGTGTGGAGATGAACCAGCAAGCAGCTCTCTTCAGGTAGGTTTGCCCTACCTGGATAATTATGAATCAGCGAAAAAAGAGCAGAGTGGCTAAGCATTTTGCTGCCTTGCACATTCTTAGATCAAAATGGCAGGAAATTCTGCTATTGATTTTCAGCAGATAAGGTGATGTTAGAGGGAATTCTAGGGGACACAAAGAATTGTATGGAGGCTGTGAATGGCCACTTAATGTATTGAATGTTATCTAATGATGCTTCAGGGATTCTGAAGCCATTAGAGTCCTCTGAACATCTACTTTTAATAATACAGATAGTCGTTGCTAAGCAAGACAATCTTTTGAGTTTTGCCCCATTTTATGAGCCTTTTTGCCAGAGTTGTTAAACGAATCATTGCAGTTGCTAAGTAAATTGTGCAGTCATTCAGCGAATCTGGCTTTTCCCGTGGATTTTGCTTGTTGGAAGCTGGCTAGGAAGATTGTACCAGGACACTACAACTGTCATAATTACATGACACAACATGCCAGTTGCCAAGCGCCCTAATTTTGCTCATGTGATAATGGGGAGGCTGGAGTGGTCATAAGTGTGAAAATCGGTGATACGTTGCATTTTTCAGTGCTGTTTTTATTTTCAAATGGTCACTAAAGGAATGGTTGTAAGTCGAGGACTATCTGTGTATTGATTTAGCTTACAATGTAAATAAAATTATATTCACAAATGTATAGCACTGTATATCTTGTTGATCAAGGGGTGTTACCAAAATAATGGCTAGATTATGTTGCATATATTGGAATCAACAGGATGTGAAATCCCGTATGGTCTTATATTCGGACAGTTGTGGTGGAGCATGGTTCGCTTTCCGCTGTGAACTTTTGCTACCCTGAACTGAAATTTTAATTTATATTGTTGAATTTGTTTTATTGCTTTGTCCTCTGGAGTTATTACATTTCCCAAACCTATCAATCTTTCATGCTTCCTCTGTGTTTCTGCTTTGCATTTTTGAGCAGTGCATTCTCCTTTTCATTTATCGTGTTACAGGATAAAAAAAAATGAGGCATATCCAGGAAAACTTCATAATCTCTCTAGCTGTCGAAGTTTATGCAGTGAGGCCAGAACTAAACTTAATCCTTGGCTTCGTTTGCTGAAAGTGTCCTTTAAATATCTATGGAGTGGCCGCTAGGTGTCAGATTTTCTCTCTTCAGGGGCAAGAGGCAGCTTTCGGTCACCACTGAAATATCTTAAAGCCATTACTAGTCAGGTGAAATATTTATTGCTGTTGTATTTTAAGTTTGTGTCAGCCTTTTTCAACCTTCATTTTTCATAATGACTTCGCTGCTAGATCATTGTATAACTTTATCTTCTTCTGACTGAAGCTGAACCTTGTTGTTACTATTTTCAAGTATATTTGATTGTTTACCCTGGTGATGGAGAGATGTTTTGTGATATTTATATTCTACCTTATAATATTGAACACTCTGAGGAAAATCTGTCACGTCTGCATATTCTTTTAGCAGTAGAAGAGCGGTACAGGCTGTGCTTTAGGTCTCACAGACTTGGATTCAAAGTGGTTATATTTAAACAACCTTAAAGGTGATCTGCAAAGAGAAACACTTGGCTTTGTGCCCAATTTCTTCACTCACTTATGATAAGCTGGCAATGACCTGAATGGTTTAAGGTCAAACCTTCTCTGTTCTCTTGTTGGAACGTCTGACCATATTTAATTTGGAATGTATTTTGGCAAGTGAAATGCACAGAAAGCCACCATCACTGCTGAATTCTTGAGCTTTTTATGCAGCTCAAGTTGGGGAATAATGGTCTTGACATTTAAAATTGCTTTAGGACCCCAAGAGACAAATGGCATAATTGGGGAAACTTGAAAATACAATTAGAATGCAAAAAGCTTAAGTCCTCACTTGTAAATAGACACAAAAGGACTTTATAATAGTAGAACAGAGAAGTAAAAGCGGGATGGCAGCCAAGTCTGACAATATGCTTCGCGACAGGTAATTTTTAACATTGCTTTTCTTTCTTCCACATGAAATAGAACATGGAGGTAGTGGGCAGATAATTCAAAGGCTACTTTCCATGTTTTAAGCTTCATTTGAGCATCATATTTTTCTTTGTTGTAATTACCTACCAGCATACTTTGTCACAGTTTCAGTGCCCTTTGTGTTGACAGTAGTGGAAGCACTAATGTATTTAAAGTGCCAACATGTCTCCTTAGTTGTTCAGTCCAAGCAGATGCTATCAGCCAGCTGCTTGGTTGAGCTACTTGTTGCTATTACAATATAGCTGAATAAGTTGTAAATGTACAAATCTGCAAGGTACTCTTTTGGATGGTTTGCATTAGTGGCGGGCCTATTTAACTATGCAACTTGCATTTGCTCACTTGCAAAATGGTTAATGAAGGCAACAGCTACAGTTTCTTCAGGTCTTCCCTAGTGATTGTTTGCTCACTGTGATTACATGAAATGCTGTTAAAATGGTTAAAGTGCTTGAGTGACTCTTTCAAGCTCCATATGTTCTTCAGGAAGAAGCAGATACTTCTGTTGACCCAGGTGAACATTTTTCTTATTTGTTGTCCAGACAGAGTGAAACAAGATGTTGCAGCAGATGTGGATTTCTGCTGAAAATAGCACTCCTATGAAATCGATGTGAATACTCCAACCATGCTAATTCCCCCATCTCTCCTCCATTTTATGAGCAGCTGCTTGGGATTCAATCAATCAATTAATCAATCAATCAGAATAGAGCTGGAAAAGACCTTGGAGGTCTTCTAGTCCAGCCCTCTGCTATACCATTTCAGACAAATGGCTGTCCAGTCTCTTCTTAAAAACCTTCAGTGATGAAGCACCACAACTTCTGTTGGCAAACTTTTCCACTGGTTAATTGTTCTCACTGTTAGGAAGTTTCTCCTTATTCTCCATAGAGGGTGGAGCTAGCATCCAGGCATGGGAATTACCTCGTCCTCCTAGCCAATAGGACTGAGTCTTTACAGAGTATTTAACCCGCCTCCGTTGCCGGGATACCCAGCTTTCTCGAAGGCCGAAGACAGACTCGACGTGTGGTGACAGATAAAATAGGAAAACCAGATAGTAAACAAGAAAAACACAAGGTAGAAATTAACAGAGAAATGGCCAGGCCCAGGGTGGGGCTGAATGCTATCTCTACCCTACGAGAAGGAGCGTATCAGGTAAGACCAACGGCCCATCTCCATAGAGGGTGGAGCTAGCATCCAGGCATGGGACATGCCAAAGCCCTAAACTATAGGGAGGGACGTGCCTGACTTCCTGTACTACTGTTGGTGCACTCGTTGCAGGACCCTGCGTCCACCGACGCGAAGGCGTCCGGTTTGTAGTGGCGTATGAACAGTGAAGGAGTAGTCCACGTGGCCACTTTGCACACCTCCTCAATGGAAGCCTGAGTCGCCCAGGCTGCAGTAGTTGCGGCACTGCGTGTGGAGTGAGCTGTAATGCGCGATGGTCTCGGAGTGGCCGATGAGTCATGTGCCTTGGCTATTGTGCTCCTGATCCAGCGACCAATGGTAGAAGGCTGGACCTTTTGGCCCAATTTTGAGGGGAGGAAGGAAACAAAGAGAGATTCCGTCCGACAGAGCGTAGCTGTCCTGCGGGTATAGATGCGTAGTGCTCTGCGCACATCCAGGGTGTGCCACTGTCGCTCCAACCTGTGCGTTGGGTTGGAACAAAAGTCGGGCAAGACGAGTTCTTGAGCCCAATGGAACCAGGAGTTGATTTTTGGGATGAAGGAAGGATCCAGGTGGAGCACCACTCTGTCCAGATGGAAAATGCATATGTCCTGGCGAACTGATAGCGCCTCCTCGCCGATGTGATTGCCACCAGGAAGGCCACCTTGCAGGTAAGGTATCGCAGTGAACCTTCGCGTAACGGTTCGTACGGTCCGGTTGTCAGGGAGACCAGGACCTTGGAGAGATTCCAGGTCGGATATCTATGGACGACTGGGAGTCTGATGTTGGTCGCCCCGCGGAGAAACTGCTTGATCGTGGGATAGTGAGTGAGAGAGGCGAATGGGCCTCAGGATAGGATGGAGGACAGAGCCGCGACTTGTCGGCAAAGCGTGTTGGGTGTCAGACCCTTGTCCAATCCGTCCTGTAGGAAATCAGCGATGCGGCCAATCGGTAACCGAACTGGAGAGTATTCGTGCCGAGAGCACCTTGAACAAGGGGCTCGTTGGTAGGAAGTCGATGGTTCTGGAGAACGAAAAGGTTTTCTGTAATACGGAGTTGTACGAAAATTACCCTTCCGGGCGTGGGTTGGGAGGATCTTGCGTTTGTCTTTGGTTTCAATGAGAATTGGGTCTAGAGTTTCGCCAAAAAGCTTTTGTCCCTTAAAGGGAGAACAAGCCAATCGCCACTTGTGGCGTGTGTCAGCCTGCCAGGAGCGAAGCCAGTGCATTCTTCTTGCAGCCATGAAAGAGCCTATAGCTCTGGCCATGAAGCGTGCCGATTGGAGCGTGGCATCTGCTGTGAATTGGGCCGCCGCTAGGAGTTTGTTGACGTCTTGCCGAAGGTGTGTGTCCGATGCTGGCAGTTTGTCCTGAAGTTGCTGTAGCCATAGCAGTGATGTGCATGCGAAGAATGAAGCAGTGGTTGAGGCCTTGACCGCCCAGGCCGCTGACTGGTGGTTCTTGATCAAGGTCTGTTCCGTCCTTCTATCTTCCGGTTTCAGCAGTTCAGCTGCATCTCCCAGCATCGTGGTGGCTGAATACACTGCTGCCACTGGGGCATCGATGACAGGTGGTTTTAGAGCGTCAGCCAGGACGGTCTCGATGTTGAAGAACTTCTTGTCAGAGCTAGATGGCATAGCCCCGAAGTTTGGGTTATCCCATTGATGCTGCACTGCATCTTGGAATATTTGTGGTGCGGGGACCACGTCCAGTTCCATGGTAGGTTCCAGGAACATTGATAAGGTTTGTTGAGTAGTATCAGTTGTGGTAGCCGGTGTTAGCTTGGCTGAAGATTTTGCCTTGAACAGCAGGGATCTGTACAATGCTGGTTAAAAGAGGCCTGATATGGCTGGGGGTTCAGGGGCCCTACCCTCATCCTCTGAGAGGTCAAGATCCTTGGGCCCCTCGTCTGACATCTCAATTGAAGAATCCCCAGAATCCTCTGAGGATGAATCTGCTCTATGCCTAGCAGCTGGTCTACGTCTGGCCTCTGTGGGGACTGTGAATGGACTAGAGGCCCTTGGTTTGGAATGCCTGGCTTCCATCTGTCTCATCCCCTCTGCTATGCCCTTTTGTTTGGCGGCTGCCATAAAACTTTGCATTTGGGCTGTCATGGGAGGATCTGTGGGTGCCAACCCTGGGTCTTGGGTTGTCCCTGTCCCTGCCTGAGCCTCAGATGGGACCTGAGGTGACCCCCTCCCCGTGAGGGAAGGGCCTCTTCATATCTGGGAACTATCAACATTAACATCATGTTGGAGTAGGTAAAACCAAAATTCCTGTTTGTAGGGCTATAGTTCGGCCATTAGTGTTAAACCTTTCCTGCATTGAAGTGCTTGGCCTAGTCTTGTCTTTTCTACAACAATGTTGGTCCAGGGAAATTTGGTCAGAGGCCAAAACAGAATGAGGAGGAGACAGGATGGCCTGATGGGACAGGAGAAGGTACAGCAGAAGAGGATTGGGCACAAATCTGCTCCAGGGCCTTATTTCTGCGACGTTCATCACATTCTATGGCCTTGGAGCCTTTAGTCCCCCTAGCATGGCTGCGCCCCTGTGCTCTGTCATCAGTAGATGTGCTAGAGCCTTCCTCGGGTCTGGAGGATCCCTTGAATCCGTTATCCTTGCGTCCAGCCTTTTTGCCCATAATTGACTGCCTAGCAGCAGTTGTTTGTACTTTTGTTTTGAGGCCTGAACAATGAGTCTGCTAATTTGTGACATTTAAAATGGCCGCCGGAACAAGTTCTGAAAACAAAATGGCCGCCAGGACTTTGTTGTGACTGTTTAAAATGGCCACCGGACTGTAATCGGCTCTAAGTTCTTACTGGCGATTTTCTGTTCAATTGTTCAATCGCCTGCCAAATTTTACAAGTTCCAGTCCTTTTCCAATTAATAGAAACCGCTGCTCTGGTCCTTTTTTAAAACTGCGTGTTTTTTGGCAAAACAAAATGGCGCCCGGCACTTTTGGGCGGTTTCAAAATGGTGACCGTCACAAATTGCGCCTGGCTCATAAAGGCCCGAACGAAGGGCCTCGAGCTAATCTTGCCCCTTTCCGTTCCCCTTGCCCTGCGGGAAGAGCGTGCAAGCTCTGTAGGCCGATGGTTCCTGGGACCCGCGGTTGCGATCCGGTTAGTCAATTTTGGAAAGACAAATCGCCCGTGGACGCCAATGGCGTTCCAGTGGGAGCGAAAGGCTCCTCCAGCCACCCGCTTGCCCTGGGAGCGATGGCAGAGCCCCCTTGTAATAGTGCTTCATCAGAAACAGAGCCGATTTATTTACTAGCAATAACGGAGGGTTCTAAAGCACCCATGGTTGCGCTGGAGGAATTGCTCCCCTCTGGCTAACAGAGCCACCTGAAGCACGGGCTTGAGGCAAGGGATCACGAATAAGCGATCCGGGTGCTGAGCCCACGGTTGCTTTATTCGTAGTTAATTAAAGGGAACTTACTGTAAACCCCAGAAGAGATATAATCAGCGAATAAGTAGAAAAAGAGACTCGATAGAGAGAGGAGTTATTCACCACACGTCTGTCCTATTCGAAAGGACTGAGTGAAAGCTGGGTATCCTGGCAACGGAGGCGGGTTAAATACTCT
>JANHFT010003354.1:24758-46694 GCA_032467955.1 Pseudoxenodon macrops | reverse complement strand
TCTGTCGTCCCCTTCTTCTTTTGCCCTCAATCTTTCCCAGCATTAGGCTCTTCTCCAGTGAGTCCTTCCTTTTCATTTGGTGGCCAAAGTATTTGAGTTTCATCTTCAGGCTCTGGCCTTCTAAAGAGCAGTCAGGGTTGATCTCCACTTGGACTGACCGATTTGATCGCCTTGCAGTCTAAGGGACTGATGATTTCACTTAATTTTTTGCATATCTCTCTCATGTAAAGAATCTACTCACTGGAAACACCATGACTTCCTTGTGTTTTCAAAACTATAATCTAACCACAGTGGTCCTGGGTTCTAGTGGCTGCTCTCAGTTCCATGCACAAGAGTTCATAGAACCCATTTATAAGCAAAGGCAGGTACAAATATGTTTGTTCAGGTATTGTCCAGATTATACATTTGTTTAACTAACCACAATATCAGTATTTGAAATATAAGCAATTGCACGGGGGAGGAGGGTTTATCCTGAATGTTGGAAGTTGTTTTTTTTCTGCCGTTAGGGTTGAATGAATGAGAACAGTTATACTCTATTTCAATCCCAATTAATTGAAATATCCTTTGGTTTATCTTCCAGAATGTGCACAAGTATTTCATTTAGGAGGAGCAAGACTGATTTTGTGTGGGAAACACCTGGACAAATTAGAAGCTCTCTGTGACGTTTTAAATAGTGCGGCTGATCCTACTGCAGTAAGACTCTTGTATTAAAGATTTATATAATGGCAAAAATAAATAAATAAGAGGCATTTGATCTAGAATGGCCAAGCAATTTTTTCAGGGTTTCTGAATGAAATATTTCTTCCCAACAAATTAATTACTCACAGGGCCAATCCTTACCATTAGGTAGAGGTAGGAGGGAGGTTTCCTTACCTATTTTCATCTTACTTGAACAAATATGGGTGACACATTGTCTCCTCTGCCTTCCTTCAAATATTTATTGGTCTTCGGATGCAGAGAAGGAAATTGCTGGCCCATTGCTTGTATTGAACTAAGTCACTTGCTACTCAAGCTCAGGAAGGCAAATATTTTTCTCTGCTTCTACTATAAAGTAACATGAGGGATCAACCTAGAGGTGGGTTCTGAATCTTCTTACTGCTGGTTTGCTTGACCGTGCATGCAAAGCGCACGTGCGAGCATATGCGTAAAGCTCATGTGCGAGCATGTGCACAGCAGTATAAAACTAGCTTCTGTGCATGCGCAGAAGCAAAATCCAAGATGATGGCGCCCACGGAGTCACCAACAGAACTGGCTCTGTGATGTCATTGTGGAGTTACTACTTACTCTATAGGACCAGATAGAACCGGTAGGAACCTACCTCTGGATTAACCTAAATTTGAGAAGGTAGATACAATTAAAAAAACAAGTGGTAGAAGAAATTGTAGGACAAAAGAAAACACATGAAAGATTATAAGATTACATTCCAGCCTTCCCAGTCTGGAAACTTCCAGAAGATTTAAATTATCATATCCACCATCTCCACTTGTGGATGAGGAATGAAGGCAGTAGCGTTCTAACAACTTAGTTTTGAAAATTGTTGGAATGCTAAAGAAGGCAGTTAAAGATTAATTTACGGTCCTATGAACATAGGCAAATTATGAAATCTAATTCTGTTCCTTTAGTACTCACATGCAAGTAAGTAAGATATGGACCTTGTGTCATTTATTTGTTCATTTGTTTATTTATTAAAATTATATGTCACCGATATTGCCAAAGAAATTCTAGGCAGCTTGCAATTAAATGATAACGTTTAAGCATAGCACAGCACAGTCATGATAACACTATGCATGATTTTGCCAGCTTGCTTGAGAGGCACTTGTCTGAAGATAGTAGCAACCTAATAAAATGCACATGTAAATATGTATTTAATCTCTAATTATCTTGTTCGTGCACCCTAAAAAGATATATTAGGAAGACACATCATGTAAAAAAAAAAAAAACTAGAACAAGCATATCTTTCAACTGAATAACTCTTAGGGGTTAAAGGATAACAATAGACCATAGGCTGCAATATGCAGTTTCAGAAAAATATAGATTAGTATTCAGTATTTCAAACAGTATTCAGGGCATACAGTGTAAATATTGCAATATTTTTAGCATTAGACCAAAACTAACTTATTTTCCAAGGCAGTTTAAAATTAGTTTTATTGCCTCTCTTTGCAATTTTATAATTTTGTTACCTCACAGTATTGTATTATATAATTAATGATCACAGTTTTTATTGGAAGTTACTGGAAAAAATCCAAATTAAGATCAGTCTAATTACGGTAGTTTGTTTTTAAACGATGAATGAAGGATGCTGCCTTACACTAAAGAGCTAGTGCACATGATCCACATTTTTTTTCCCCATACAAATAATCACAACCAGTTGTTTCCAAATTTAAGGCTAGACAATTATATAAACTGACAAATAGGTGATCCTGGATTTAAACAACAGGAGTACTACCAAATCTTTAAAACTAATACTTTTTCCCCTAAGGAACTGTTACTCTTTATACTTTTAATACATTAATTCTACTTCATCTTTGGATCTGAATGCTTCCTACATAGTCACGGTCATCTGATAAACCCCATTTCCTTTACTGTGAGCCATATGACTAGGGATTTTGGGAACAGAAGATCCAAAAATAGGCAAACCACCAAACTGGAGAAAGTGCTTTATTCTCTCTAGGAATTATTTCTCTCTTTTGTGTATGCTTCAAAAAGTACTGGGATATTTTACAATACAGTAACTCTCAAACCCTCCTTCTTTTGTAGACATTTACACCGAAGCTTATCCTTTTAGATCTCGCTGATGTAAACTGTATCCAAGATGTAGCTAAAGAAATCCTGGATTGTTATGGCTGTGTGGATATTCTCATTAATAATGCTAGCACAAAAGCCAAGGGAACAGTTCAAAACGTGTCACTGGAACTCGACAAAAAGATCATGGATGCCAACTACTTTGGACCTATAACACTCACCAAAGGTATACAGAAGACTGCCTCTCTTGTCTTACCATGTCTTAGGAATACGGGTAGTCCTTGACTTACCACCATAACTGAGTCCAACATTTCTGTTGCTAAGTGAGATAGTAGTTAAGTGAGTTTTGCACCATTTTACGACCTCTCTTGCCACAGTTGTTAAGTGAATCACTGCAGTTGTTAAGTTAGTAACACGACTGTTAAATGAATCTGGCTTCTCCGCCGACTTTGCATGTCAGAAGGTCGCAAAAGGTGATCACATGGCCCCGGGACACTGCAAACATCGCAAATAGAAGTCAGCTGCCAAACTGAATTTTGATCATGTGACCACAAGGATGCTGTGGGAAATGGTAATAAATCGTTGTTTTTTCGTGCCATTATAACTTTGAACGGTCAGTAAATGAACTGTTGTAAATCAAGGATTACCTGTACTATATTTTTGCTCTTGAAAGGAAGGAATCCTTAGTAATTTTATGTATATACATACAACAAACTATCTCAAATTTATTTCAGTTTAACTATCATGCCTTTCCCCAGATAATCTCCAGGATATAAAGCTCCACCAAAATCTAATTGCCTCAGGCTCTCTGGAGGAAATAAAACATATCTTAGGGCAACATACTTTAATTTCTGATAGTTGTTTCAACTCTTACTAGACTTGACTCAGTGGCGTGTAACTACTTCAAACACCTCTAGTGACTGTAATCTATCATTTCACAGGGAAAAATGGAGCATGGAGAGAGAATTGGAAGTGGTTAAATAAAGAAAAATGAGGTAGTAACTTTAGCAGCTTGTGCTTACATCTGCCTTGATTGCAAACTCGGGTTCATTGTGGAATTATTCCAAAGACTTGCTGAGTTTGATGAGAGAGTTATTAATGAAGGGGATTTGGCAGAATATTGCTTGCTGGTAAAGCATTTTCCCCTAATAGTATATGTATCTAATGACTGGATTGCTGGACTCAGCCTTCCTGGAGGTGTTTACTGTAGCGGGTTAGATGCCACTGAGTCAGCCCTGACCCCGGGGGACTGTATGGAAAAATACCTGTCATCTTAACCTTTGTCTTGTGATAACTACAGCTGCTTTGGCCTTTGACCATAAAATCAACCCAATCCATTCAACAAGTCGTTCAATTGTTGACTGATTGATAACCCACAGCTCTTCCACGGACCTTCCAATTCTAATATTAGCCATCTCTGGGGATGTATTAGTTACAATAAAAGGGAACTTACAAAGGGGATTATGTGGTCCAAAATTGCAGTCAACTTGTGCAGCAGCAATAGCCTCTGTCCTAGGCATCCACAGAGTTTTGCAGGGAATGTCACTCCATGTGTACATTCTGTGACTGCTTTGTGCTGCAGAAGCCAAATAACATGTGGTTCTGGATCCATTGGAGGTGTCTGCATCCAGCTAACCAAATGAAGCTTCTCTTCCTTCAAAAAGACTCGACTCTACACTTTGGGGGGGGGCAGTGGGGAGGGAAAGAAGCCATAGGATCTAGCTTACACATTTTGGTTAAATGTAACAAGAACGTCTGAATACACCAGTTCAAAAGCTGGGATTCATTCTATGTGCTCTTTGTTGTAATTCCACATCCCATAAGTACATTGAGCACATTTACACCTTGCCCAATACTAGTCCATTTGCCACACACCTCAAATATTTATGTGCTATGAAGTAATCGCAGCAGCAAGAGTCTGTCTCTTGGAAACTTTAGTTTGGAGTCCAAGGGGAGGTTAATTGCATCTCCTGGGTTGGCTCATTAATTTTTCACTAACAATTCTCCATGGATGATTTCCTTACAGCTTTGCTTCTGAGGTCCTCAAAAGGTTTGAAATGGATACTAACTGTAGACCCCAAAAATAATGACGATTCATCTGTGATTTTGTGAAAAAGTATCTCAGATGTGTGGTACAGTCCAGAGTATAGAGATGCAGGGAAAATAAAAGAGTGAGGAAATACATAAACTCACCCATTAGCTGTTGGACATCGTACAGTATCATTCACCTTTTAAAAGCTGCTAGTTCTCAGATAACAGTACATCCTGATTCCTGGCTGTTTCAGATTGTATTTTACCTGCATGTCCTGCCAGATTAATAATGTGCTTCCAGATCACATGGATCAGACTCAATTTTAGATCATAGTACATTTTCAAACGTTTACTGTTCATTTTATATTATATTCGCACAATGTTATTGTCTGGTCCTCCATCTGCAATCCTGTGTTTCCTCTACTGCGTCTTCATCTTTCTTCCCACTTTAGAAAATCTAAAGGTAAGTTAAAAATAAATGCAATGGTTTTTTTTAATTACTAGTGATAGGAATCCTCCATCTGGAAGCATCCCAAACTCCTAAGTAGCAATTAGAGCGTGCAGAGATCTCATTCCAAAATGAGAAATGATATGGAGTTTCCATGCAAAGGTTATGTCTTATGTCTGCCTCAGGACACAAACTCATCAGTTGAATGGTGCCAGTTGCCAAGTACTGCTGGTGCACAGAAAAGAAGAAAAACTTCCACCAGGTTTGCAGTCTTTGCAAGACAGTCCTTCCTACTTCTTGTAGTTCTGCATTGGGTAGACAGTGTATCTTGCCTTTCAGCAATAATTAGTTGAAAGGGTCTGTGATTGGCCGTTGACAAGAAGAATGCAAAGGAAAAATGGACTATATTAGCATGCAGCGGGAATTGTTTGCAAACTCAATGGTCTACAGTAGTGATGCCAAACCTTTTCGGCACCAAGTGCCCAAACCAGAACGTGAGCACATGTGGAGCACCTGAAACCCGAAGACCAGCTGCCCGGCATGTGGCAGCCAGCTGGTCTTTACGCTCGACGGAGTGCCGCAAATCCAAAAACAGGTGGCCAGCATGTGCATGCCCACTGGCCAGCTTGTTTTTGAGTTTCCAGTGCTCTAGCGCATGCAAAGACTAGCTGGTTGGTGCGCATGCACACCCGGGAAATCAGTGTGTCACCTCTGGCACGCATGCCATAGGTTTGCCATTACAGGTCGATGGCATGACCAAACTCATTGTTTTAAACTAAAGGATGGATATATGGTTGGTTGTATAATTATTTACTATATGTAAAAGAAAATACGGGGGGCGGGGACGGGACCTTTACTGCAAGTAGCATGAAATGCCCTGAGTCACTTAATAGGGGAGATGGGCAGCATTTAAAAAAATAATAATAAAAAATAAATAAAATTATGAAACCATGCTCAGTAATAAGTTAATGCTAAAAATAATAGGTTAGAGAAGGCCAGCATGCATTTTTAATACAGGTTTTTTTACAAGACCATTCTTGGAAGTGGATGGCTCAAAGGTCATAATCTCCAAATTCTCCGTTTTTATTTACCCAAATGGTATCAAAGCGGAAGTATTTTTAGCCCTCCCATAAGCCAAGATATAAAACAAAATGTACAGTAACCACTGCTTGAATTAACCCGTGAAGCAGGCTTGTTAACGACTTTCAAGTTTTTAGATTACATGAATCATCCTAATAAGGATTGACATAAATATTGTGCAAGGAAAACATAATAATCTTTTTTAGAGGAAAGCAATTACTGGTACTAAAAAAAAATAATTCAAAAATACAGACTTTTCATGTTGCTGTGATTAGACACTAATCTATTTACCAAAAAAGAAGAAGACAGAAGCAAAGATGGGAATTGTCATTTTTTAAAATAATTTTGTTGTTGTTGTTTAATTGCTAAACATTTTAAAAATGCACGCAAATGAATGCCATCATTGTTACCTGGATAGCTAATGGCAGAGTGAATGTGAAGCAAGCCAGCTCTGCAAGATAGCCTAGCATCATTATGCCAAACTTTCAGGCAGGGATAAATGGGATATTACTTCCTACAGCAATGTTTCTCAATTTCCTTGCCGGCTAGGGAATTCTGGGAGTTGAAGTCCACACATTTTCAAACTGCCATGATTGATAAACACTGTCTTACAGAGTTATCCAGGACTGTTATTCAGGTGTCTACCATACTATTTTGTTTTAAGGGAAATTTAATGAAGCAGTTGAAATTAATTGTGGTATAAAGCAAAGACTCCCTCAAGCTGAGCTCTGGTAACTGCATGGCTATATATCCATGTAATTTTTAGACCCTTGATATGGAAATAATTTGCTGTTGCCTTGTTCTGTTTTCATTATTTATTTCCCAAGCTAGCCTATAATCATAGGATTTATTGATCGTTTCTCATCCAAGTATGACCCAGGTCCAAGCCTATTTAGTTTTCTGATGGTTGGCACACTAGACTGCAGCAATGTTCATTGACAAAGAACTGGATAAATTGTTAGGGTAAAAAAATGTCAGTATTTAAAAGGTTGCAAATTTTCTTTTCCAACCTCCTGGAATGGGGTCTTTTCTCCCTTGGAGGAAATCTGGGTGTCGAGTAGTTTTGTTGAAGATGTGGCTGCTTAATATCTTGTCTCATATTGTAAAGATCTCTACTGTTCATATTCAATCTCTTGTTAAATCTCCCAGAAGAAATTAGATTAATTGACATTGCGTTGATGAAAGCAGCCAAGGACATTATTTATTTCTTTATCAGATTTGTGTTCTCCCTTCCCTCCCCCCCATGACATTCAAGGGAATTAGCAATTACCTAATTGCTTTATAATTGATCAGAAACATTTCTGCTTTATTTGCATTGATCAACAATGCATTTTTATTCATCCCAGGCACAATATCAATTGCTATTTTAGTATCTAAACCATTTTCTCAGCTTTTATTTCCTGAGAAATCTAGCTACAGGTAGAAAAAAAATTGTCTGAAACCTGACTTTATCACTGAAAAATGCATATGTAGTAAAAAAAAAAAAGTTTCATGGTTTCTATATAGTATAGTGTGAACTGATATAATACTGTGATCCTTTCATTTGCTATTGGTTTAGTAAATCAGGAATTCGTATTTTCATTTCTGTTAATCTGAAATGATTTTCTCTCCCATTTTGTTCTCCAGCTTTTCTTCCCAACATGATCTCCAGGAGAACTGGTCAAATTGTGCTAGTCAACAATATCCAGGGGAAATTAGGTGTTCCCTTTCGTGCAGCCTGTGAGTTTATGAATCTAACTCATTATTTCTTTTTATTTCTGGGCAATTAGAACAATATGAAACTTGAGGTCTTCCAATTAGAGTCTTCTAAAACCACTGGAGAATCTTAAATATTTTTGAGTTTCTCTGAATCTAGCTGTTATTAAGAGAAAGACAAAGAACTTTAGTTTCACCAAGTAAGAACAGCCTTCAATTCTCTACCACATGCTATCTTCATTGGTCTTCCATATTTGTCAGAAGATACAGATGGACTTGATCATCTGAATCCATGTATTCCTCCATGTTATTATAGACTATGCCAATGAACAATATTTTCAGTCATCTGAGTACTCTATTTGGATGTAGGCAAACACACAATTTGTCTGATTTTTTTTAAATGTATAAACTATAGTCTAGGGTATGGTGCAAACTCATGTCATCGTGGCTTACTCAATGAATCATGATTATACACATTGTAGTGCAGCATGAAGTATGAACCTTGTTATTACCTTCTACTAGTTCCCGTCTTTTAAGAAATTGTGAAACTGGTAACTGCTGATAGCTTTGATTGTGTATGTTGTCTGATTGGTGGTAAGGTTTTTTTGTGTGTGTGTCTTTTTGCTGAAATTACTTGGGATAATGGATAGTTTAAGAAATACTTAAGAGACTTGTGGACAGTCTATCCACAAGTCCAACTGTACAAAATGTGCTTCTCCCACCAATGAATCCAATTTTACAAAAAGCTGGCAAATGTACTGCTCTTACTTAATATAAATCAAGATAAGGAAATAGATTCCCTTGGTTTTATGTTCCCTTCCACCAAATGTCACTTTCTGATGGGAAAAAGAATCGTCCTCCTTAACACGGGATAGGATAAATTATTGTAAACAGATGCTCGAAATGGCACATTTAGCCACCTGTCAGATTACTCAATTGATAGACTTTCGGAAGGGCATGGAGATAAACAGGAGGGAGATTAGATGAAGCTCCTGGTAAGAGCAGCTCCTCCTCCAGACCTCAGAAACCAAGGAAACCAATATTGAGTTTATGGCCGACAACACCAAAGAAGGAGGCAATGAGATATTGGGATTGGCTAGTACATAACAACAGTCATTACTCTGACATCTAGCTTTGTCCAAATAAAATGGAATGGAAAAATGCCATCATGTTATACCTCAGTGATTACAAATAACAATGGTGAACTGCATGAACATTGCAAATACAATTGCATAATACTGATTCTATACACACTGAATGTCAGATGATAGTCACAACAGTTGTGTATAGCTCCTCAGGAACAAAAGTAGTAAATATAGTTTTTAAAAAAACCACCATATGAACCAGCAATACCCAGATGACAGAAGTCTTGTCTATAAACTGCTTTACACAGACCTTATATGTGGCAGAAGGCTAGCACCTTTTTCGTGCATTGTTTCTGTACTTCAAGACACAAGTTGAGCATTCTTTCAGGAAGCTCTAAACTGGTATTGTAAGAAGCCAGCATAAGACCTGACAAGTGCTGCAGCAAGCCTTGGTTCAGCCTTATGGAGTCAGATGTTTTGTGGAAGCCAAGCTTCTAGCCTCTTCAGCAGCATAAGCCAAAAGGGACACGGAGGTAGTTTCCAGCAGCTGGAAAAGCCCCCCCCCCTCCCCAGCTTGAAGCAGGACAAAGAAGCCAATGAGAACGAGGCAGATCCCAACTGTTTACCACATCAGCAACCATATCACCAGTGAATTGTGGCAGGCCAAAAACCGTTTAGGAAGAGAAAAAACCCACGATTTTGAAAACTGTTAAGGATAAGATTAAGCTACCTCAGATGTGGTAAACTACCTGAATTACCAAGGTATGTTTGTGGCATGAGGAAAATGAGGAGGCACCTAGAATGAGCATGTTTTGTAACAAACCTGGTGTATGTTTTATTTTAGGTATAGGTAATCAGATGAGTTAATGTGGATGGAAGGATTTTTGGATGGATGGGTATTTGGTATATTATACTGTGATAGTATGTTTCTTACATGAATCTCTTTCTTTCTCCTAGATTCTGCTTCGAAGCATGCTGCTCTAGGATTTTTTGATTGTCTGAGAGCAGAACTGCAGGAATTTGGTGTTTGTGTCAGTACTGTGTCTCCAAGTTTTATATGTTCTGATCATAATCAGCTGCAGCCTAAGAACTGCGAAGGCGCCTCATGGAAAAGTAAGTCATTCACACAGGGATGGGGACCAGAACACAAGCAGAACTAAAAGATAAAAATACCCAAGATGACAAAGATGATTTAGGCAAATAACTTATTTATTTGTTTTGTCAACCGTATTACAGACAAAGTATAAACATGATTGTGAATACATAAAATGTATAAGCATGGTTATGAGTACATGAGATGGTTATGAATACAGGGGGACATTAGGACAGGGACGGTAGGCATGTTGGTGCGCTTATGTATGCCCCTTACAGACCTCCTAGGAATGGGGTGAGGTCAACAGTAGACAGTCTAAGGTTAAAGTTTGGGGAGTTTGGGGAAGAAACTAGAGTCAGGTAACGTATTCCAGGCATTGACCACTCTGTTGCTGAAGTTTTATATTTTGCAATCAAGTTTGGAGGAGTTTAGGTTAGTATCTATTGTATTGTTGCATTGAAGCTGAAGTAGCTGAAATTCCTTTTTCTTCTTTTTCTATGCTCTTCTTTCTTCAGAAGCAGCTGTGCAATTCCCAACAATAGAAGTATCCCTATCCAATACGTTCCAATTCCTATTTTTTCTGGTTGACTCTCAGTCAATTAACTTTATTGCACTCCACAAAACTAATATTTGCAAACTGTGTTGCTATTTATATCCATGTTTCCACTCAACTTAACCTCAAGAATTATTCCCTAGTTATGTTTTTAGATTGCTCCTCAATTTTCTTTCATTCTGCTTTTCTGAAAAAAAATTCACAATTCCTGGCTTTCCTGATTTCTTTTCATAATTGTCTCATTCCCAACTGTGGTCATAAGACTGTATGCTTCTTTAGCAGAAATAATGTGAATGTGATTTCTAAATGAACTCTCAGATACAAACATTATTGTCACTGGATCTTGTTGCATTACTTTTTATGTTTATTGTATTTTGTATATGATTTTAGCTTCCTTGTTCTAGTAATAGGTCAGTGCCTGAATCTATTTCCCTTGATGTGTATTTTGAAGTTGCTTTAGTTTTCTAAATACATTTCAGAGCTGCCACATTTCAGAGTTTTGTCAATGGTTATTTAGTGTAGATGTCAGATTTTTCTTTAGTATCCACAGTTAAAGGTCAACCATTCAGCATGTGTATGTTCAGTTGATATGCTGTATATGCAAGGTGCATTCATGCATATAGTTGAGTGCATTTTGTAATAAGTGATTACCTTAGATCCTTCTCTGTCATTGTCACCCTGACCCTGCTTTGCAACAGAATTGCAAACTAACTTTGCACATTTGGGAAATAATGTTTTACTTCCAGATATCACATTGATGTACATTTACCACGTGACAGTCTTTTTCCTTAATCTCCTAATATATTGTACTTCAGAGCTGTAAAAATGAAATCATGGAGGACATTGATTATTCACATGATATTTAATGTCATCCTTGGAGTGGTGCGGTGGGGCCTAAAGGTGGAGCTCTCACCTCACAATCAGGAGGCTGTAAATTCAATCTTAGGTAGAGGCAGATATTTCTCTCTCTGGGCACACTGAGAATATATCTGCTGCACCAAATTCCGCATTGGCAACAGGAAGGGCATCCAGCCATTAAGACACTCTGCTAGCTCCATTCAGTTGCCCAGACTCCACCCCACAAGGGATTATGGGGTCGTTAAAAGATGATGATGGTTTAATGTCATCCTTCCTTGACAATGGATGTCAGCCCCACTAGGCAGACCAGGCCAGGAAACCATTTCCACTTAAGACTACTTTTCTTGAGACTGGCTATGTTAACAGAATCTTGCAGATTGAAATTTGCCAAATTTCCTCCCTCTTCTTTACTCTGCTACGGTATAAGAGAGGTTTCTTCCTGAGGTGCTTTTGACTGTTATCTAGTTGCTCTTGGATTTAACAGAATAACAGAGTTGGAAGGGACCTTGGAGGTTTTTTAGTCCAAGCCTCTGCTCAGGCAAGAGACTCTATTCCCGTGATGGCGAACCTATGGCATACGTGCCAGAGGTGGCAAGCAGAGCCCTCTCTGTGGGCACACATGGCATTGCCAGCTGCTCTTCTGGTTTCCGGCGCGCTGATCTTCAGGTTTCCAGGGCTCTGGCGCGTGCACATGCATTCCAGTTTGGGCACTCGGGGCTGAAAAGGTTCCCCAACACTGCCCCATACCATTCCGGACAAAAGACTGTCCAATCTCTTCTTAAAACTTCCAATGATGTTCTGGAAGCAAGACGTTCCACCAATTAATTGTTCTCACTGACAGGAAATTTCTTTTTAATTCTAGATTGAATCTCTCTTTGTTAAGCTTTCATCCATTACTCTTGTCTTGCCCTCAGGTGCTTTGGAGAATGGGTTGACACCCTTCTCTCATATTGGAATACTGCTATTATATCACCCCAGTTCTCTTTGTTAGACTAGACATTCCAAATTGCTGCAACCGTACTTTTTAGCCTCTAATAATCTTGTTGCTCTTCTCTATACTTTTTCTGGAGCCTTAACATCTTTTTTGTATCCTGGTGACTAAAACTGAATGCAATATTCTAAGTATGGACTTACCAGTGAGGTATAAAGTGGTACTAACACTTCATGTGATCCTAATACTATCTCTCTGTTGAGGAAGCCTAGGACTGCATTGGCCTTTTTTGGCAGCTGCAGCACCTTGCTGGGTTATGCTAAAGTGACTGTCTACTAGGACTCTTTAAAATGACACTTTAAAAATATTTCAGCCACTTTTGGGCCTAGGCAAGGGATCTTGCATTTTTTTCTGTCAGTCATATTTTTATTCTGAACAATGGATGAATAAATTATCATTTATAAGTTTCCACACAAAATAAAAAGCCTAATCATTCTGTTGAAATCACAATACTACACAATGATAAAAATATCCTAGTTGGATTTATTGGAGATTAAAGGGATTCTCTGTGCAACTGAAAGCTTTCCTACGAGTGGGAATCAGAGCACTGATAAACGAAGCAAGTTATTTCATCATTCTAATATAAAGAATATTTATTTACAGAAAATCTGTTATAGCTTTGGTTGTGGTTACTTTGTGAACCATCATTTTTAGGTGGTCTTGGCCTGTCTCATGTGATCTGGTAGGGAGAAGATACTTTGGGTACCAACCTAAAAGAGATGAGGGAGTATTGATATCCAAAGAATGATTGTCAAGGCAGTTCAAATGAAAACAGGTTTATTGCACGCTAACACTTTTTACAAGAATCCGAACTACTAATGGTCAAAGCAAATTGGTGGTAGATAACAGTCAATGGAATTAAAGGTTGGCTGGACTTAGATCTCTTGTGGGAGCAAAGGGACTCAAGACTGATGATGTACTTGACCCCTCCCTTGGGCTCAGCCTGGTCATCTCCTGCAGTGACATTCTAAGCAGAAAGCCCTCTACCCCTGTCATAGTCTGCTATAGGACCAGATGTGCCTCTTACCAGAAGGAGAATCAAAGTACTCTGTGGATGCATGCCAGGGAAGGAAAAAGGAAATAAATGATGAAATAATCTGAGATCAGCAATTTCCGAAAACAAAAAACAGGCAGAACGGTAGAAAGAGGACAGAGAGTAAATCCTTCACTCTCAATCTAACTTCACATTGTGTCCTTACAAGTAGTTGATCTTGAGATGCTAAAGATTCACTGCCATTAGATTCACACTTCCAACAGGATCTCCAGGACTATTATCTGACTCAGTATATCCCAATCCTCATTCTTAGGATAATATTCTTAGTTCATTCCTTGAATTTATTTCATATTTTCCTATAGAAACCTATCTGAGAGTGATTGACTGAAGAAATAATATTAGAATATTCAAGAATAATAGTAGTAAATTAAAATATTAAAGAACATGATAAACGTATTTTTAAAGCTAAATTGAAGCAATGCAGTTTGTTGTGTTTTTTAAGCAGTGAGAATGTTGAGACCACTTGCAACTCCGTAGGGAGTATAGCTATGATTAAACCACAACAATTGCAAATTGTTAGAGTAGTATGTTTGTCCCAATGCAATTCTAACATTTCTATGATTCATGTGACCTTTCCAAATTACACTGTAAACAATACGCACAACTGTAATTCAGTATTAGATTCTCACACTGCTTTTTTTAAACTTTCCTGCAGGGTAGTTTTATTTCTTACTTTTTGGCCTATTGCAAAAATATTAACAACTGTCATATTTTTGGCAACTTCAAGTAACTTGGTGACAACAATATAAATGTAATTATTGAAGGTATGTATTGCTCAAAAATCAAAGCTCTAATTTTTGCTGCTTTTACACAAGGAAAATCATTTTATTGTGATTTATCACATCTCATTTAATAGAGATTACATTGATGAGAACTTTTTACAAATTTTAGTATTTTATTAGGGGTGACACAACTTGCTTTTCAAATATGTGCTTAAGTGAAAGCAATTACCTGTTTAGAACTGCTTCTTGTAGCAGGGGTGTCGTGGTGGCATCATATGATGTATTGGTACTTTTCCCCCTTTCCTTAAACCGGATGTGGGTGTGGCCAGCACATGATGCATCTGGCCCACAGACCGGAAGTTTGACAGCTCTGCCTTATAGTAATAATTCTAACTGAACTAATGTCAAAAGTATCACCTATATAACAATATGTGTTTTATCTTTATGATTTCTGTTTTTCTCATGGCTAGTTAGAGGAATAAGGGGAACTTGTCCATTTTAGAAACTGAAATTTAAGTACAATCTTGCCCATTCACTTAAGAGGTTGCCTGCAGGTTTTATATAAATAAACTTAATGTATGATGGAAACTTACAATCAAACACAAACCCATTTTGTTTCCAGAAAAAAACCTCTAATCCCTCCAGTTATCCTCTTATCTGGAGTACAGCCCCTTGCTCATATTCTGATGGAATTTAGCAATGGTAATCCCTAGAAAACTTGATAAGTTGGCACAACATCAAGAAATCTGAGGAGAAATTCTTATTTTGTTTTCTAATACAATCCAAAACTAATGTGTTCCACATGGCTCGCCTAGTCTTTTATAAATGAAGCGTGGGATGGTCATGAAGATATATTCAGGGACCATGAATGTTGTTACATTAGATTCCTGTCAGCGATAAGGTCCAATTTAAAGTGATGACATTACTGTATATTTCAGACTATAAGACGCACTCGTGTATAAGACGCACCAAGATTTCAAAGAGGTAAGTAAGAAAAAAAAATGTCCTTCCCAGCCCCAGGAGCAGTCTGCAGGCCTCCCAAACCCTCTGTGCAGCCTGTTTTTTTTCAAAAACGAGCCTGTTTTTACGGAAAATGGGGTGCACAGAGGGTTTGAGAAGCCTGCAGACTGCTTTAGACTCGCAAAAATTGGATGCAGGGGCAGGGCTTCAGGAGGCCAAAATTGCTGTATTCAGTGTATAAGATGTACCAACATTTCCACCCTCTGTTAGGGGGGGAAAAAGGTGTGTGTTATACTCCAAAAAATACAATAGTTTATAAAGATGTACATGACTTACAATTTCCACATCAACTGACTGCTTTCTGAAATAAGACCAGTAAAGGATGCTATGCCCGTGGTCCCTTCTGTGGCAATGCAGTGGCTAGGAGAAGGGTTTTCAATGGTGGTGACAATGGGAGAACAATCTTCCAAGGATTTAGAGTAGCTCTGGTCTCCATCCTATCTTGTTTGGAAAGATATTTGAAGATAGATGCATATTTATTACTGACACTTACAAGGTAACTAGTGATTGGCATTGAGTTCCAGGGGTAACTAGTGATTGGCATTGAGTTCCAGGATCTGACTTGCCCTTTTAAATTAGCATTAAATAGTATCTTTACTTTTAAATTGTCTTGTGTTGTGTTGTCTACTTACTTTGACTAAATCTTTAAGAGTCTCTTTGGTACAGGTTCCTCTGGCAGGAAGAGTGGTATTAATACATTCAACTCCACAAAAACATGCATGGCTAGATACCTGGCATCAGCTATGTATAGTATGTTAGCTAATTATTGGACAACAGTTAGAGTCCTTTAAGAGACTGGCTTTCACTTAGTTCTGATTATTTTAAATGTTAAAAATTCTCAACTGGAGTTTTACCAACCCAGTTTAATGTTTTGTTTCTCAGAACATCTCAGCAATAAACTGTACGGTATATATAATTCTAAGATCTCATTTAAACAGATAACATTTAGCTATCTAAATTAAATCAAGTCAACTCTACTGAATTATTTTGAAGTTCTGGGTGCATGATTGTTATCTCCTTTTTCTCCTTTCATTAACTTACGTTCCTTCTAATATCCAGGCTTCTGACTATTGTTTTAAAAACAGAATTTCTCAATAAAACCTTCATCACAGGCAGAAAGCCCTCGCAATCTTGCATTCTTAAAGTTGTTCACAATGTTTTGTTTTGCATTTGACAAGAAAATTGAAAGTACATGTTTTTTTCCTTTCTTTCTCCTACCTGCAGACCAGGACAAAAGAAACTTCTGAAGCATATTAGGGCATGCTAGAAAATTCAACATGACTGAAAGTAGCCTATTATAGTTTAGTGGAACATTTTTAGATTTTAGATAAAATTGTCCTCCCTTCCCAAATCCGTAGGTGTAGACAAGAACAGTGTCAATATTGTCACGGGAAGTATCCATTCCATGAAGTCAAATGCTTTTTTCTTTGCATTTTTGTTAATTATTTTAGATCATAAGTGGAGAACAAATATATAAACCAAAGACATAACTGGTTCCAAGGGAGAAATCTCAATATCTGCCTGCCTCAGTCTTCTTCTTTTAATGACCCCATAATGCCTTGCAGAGTGGAATCTGGGCAACTGAATGGAGCTAGCAGAGTTTGTTAATGGCCGAATGCTCTTCCTGTCGCCAATGTGGAGTTTTGTTCAGCAGATAAATTTTCATTGTGCCCACAGAGAGAAATATCTGTCTTTACCTAGGATTGAACTCACAGCCTCCCGATTGCGAGGAGAGATCTCCACCTCCAGGCCAACGCACCTGCCTGCCTCAGTGACTGGACCATATTCCAAAGTGGGTTTCCAAAAAGGATATATACACACACATTTAAGAGATTTGTTTTCATATATATCATCAATAACACTTATAATTCACATGCTGTCACATACAGAACAAACCCTCAAGAAACCAACTTTCTTCTCATTGTGGTCTACCAGCAGCCTGCAGAGCTAGCAGCAGAGTTGGACAATGAGGAGGCTGGGGAGGAACATGGGTCAGCCCTGGAGTCTGGGGAAGGCTCGGACGAGGGTTCTGCGTCCGAGGCAGAGATGGGGCCAGGGCCATCTGGGAATTATGGGCAGACTCTGGAGTCTCCAGAGTCGGACATCAGAGAGCCAGAGGAACAGGAGGAGCCTGTTCCTAGTGTGCACATGCGCAGAGCTGCCAGAAGGCAAGAACAGTTAAAACAACAGGAACAACTCGGGAGTAAGGCTTGGAGATGATTGGTCCCTTCCTTAAGACTTAAAAGAGGAGTAAAGGGACGTGGGCCTTTGCAGGAACCAACGTTGTTAATTCTGTTCAAAGTTTGCAGCTGTTTGATTCTGGACTCTGTGTGACTTTGCCAATTAGGTCTTCAGCAGCGTGTCAAGGGAAATAAAGGTGGGCGATTCTCCCAAAGGACTTATCCAGAAGGACTATTTGGGACTTATCTGTGAATGAACAGAATTCACAGCTGTTGCAATAAAAAGAGGTTTTTGGGACTAGTGTGCTTTACTGACTCAGGAAGGCTAGGTCAGAACACTCATTCTCCAACCCAATTAAGTGCCCTTCAGAGAGTGTGGATGACACTCTTCATTCCCATTGACTATGCCAGCTTGAGGTAGGATACCATATTTGAAGGGCAGCAGTTTGAAGAAATCTAATGTAGATTTGGAGAGATTTTTCCTCAGAACAAGATTTATATTTCAGTTTAAGAAGATAACTAGCTTTCCTGTATTCAGCATCACTGAAAGTTCCATCAGCAGCACTGAAAACTCCATCAGATTAATTCTCTCCAAATGTTAAGAATTAAAACCATTTATTCTTGGTGTGAGTTTCAGTAATTATTGAATAGAATTCTGTGATTTTTGTTATTGCCTTGATTAAATAGATTCACTAAAAGGGAGAAATTTCTCTGGCAACACTGCAATAGTGATATACCACTTACCTATTATCTGAACTGTTTTAGCAACCCTAATGGGACTCGGGGAAATGTTTTCACATACTTCAAATTCTGAAATTGTAGATGAAAAATAGACAGGATAAAGTGAGCTACAAACTGCTGGGTAAACCAGTCAGGAAACATGACTAGATGAGCAAAATCCACTTTATTATAAGCCTACATTAACAGAATCTTGCAAGTCTGAAGTTGCAAATTTCCAGTCACCACTCTTATCAATTAGGGTGGATGCTTCCTAAATTTCTTTCTCTGACTGTTAAGCAACTGTGGGCTCCTCCTCTCTTGTCCACTCATTCCCTAGATAGCATTTCTTTCTATCATCCCCCAAGGTCATCCACACATTCTATTATGCAAACACTGCATCACTGCCCTTCATTCACTGTTATACTTACCTGAAGCCTAAACTATCACTCTGCAAAGGGAAGAAAGGATGGCAACAAGCCCCAACATTTGTGGGAGAGGGAAGAAGATGGAGCACTGTATAACAAGCATCACAGAGAACAGCAAACAGTGTGCTGGCCAAGGCCTTCCTCTTAAACATTGTGCTTATACCATTGAACTAGCAGGTAGAATTTGAGAAATAGAGAAATTTGTACTCCTGCATGTGACTTGCTTTTTTTAAAAACTGCTGATTCCAAAGCTTTTTGTACACAGGAAGGAAGTTCAATAGCAGGAGTATCAAAACCTTATAATCAAGGTCACAGATGCCTCTGGGGGTAAGATCAGTCTTTTTTTTTGGGTGGGGAATGGTATAAACTACCTCTGGTTATTTAATTAAATGATTTTCTTAGAAACTAACTCAGCTACCTTTCAAGGGAATCTTACATGCTGCCAGTGACAGTGTCAAAAAGCTCAAAGGAAGTTTCCACTAAGCTAAAATGAAGCAAGTTTTCTGTTTCATCAATTGAATGTGAACTTGCAAGAGATGACTTTGGGGAAATCATTCATGGCTTTGCAAGAAGCAAGTGTCGGCAGAATAAAGCTTTAAAATGAATTGGTCTGTTTATGAAATGTTATCAGTTGAGCTCTTCCATTAGGAAAACAAAATCAAAAGATGGGTAGGATAATACTTTATTGGGACCAAGGAACAACTGAGAACTTAAAAAAAAAAATTGTCAGCAAGCTTTAGAGGATTCTTCTTCACACTGGGAATTATGTTAAGAAAAACTGGTAAAGGCAGGTGTTTGAAGACTTGATGGAAAAGCCCCAGGAAGATCATGATGTAATTTCAGAAATATATAGTAAGAAAATGTAATTTCAGAATTAAATGAAAATGTTTTCCTTCACAGGACTGTATATATAAATGTGGCTGGGACTGTAGGAAACTGTGTTGAAGGGAAATCATACTATGCATATATTAAAGCATAGATGTCTGCAAGGCCTGGAAACTGAATATAAGTCATCTTAGTGAGCTGACGCTGATCCTATGATGGGGCTCAAAACCTTTTGGTTCATAATCCTAAAATAATTTGGTGGCTAGAATGCCTCTTTCAAGATAAAATGCTGCCGTTCATCTTCTCAAATGAGAAATCACATGGCCCCAATAAATTATATTTCTTCATACCTCGAGCACTGAACTAGAATAACTTTTTAGACTATCTGGTTAGGTTCACACAAAAAATGCTAGGCCATTCTGTTTGTTTGTGGGCTTTTAATTTACTGTCTCTTTGAGTCTGTGGGTATGGATGCATTTAAAAGTATGTTGTGGAGTTGTCATGCAAGCCATGATCGGTCACAACACACAGATCCGTTAATCAGGCAATAAACTGGGTAAGACTGCTTTCTGTTGATCCTGGAAAACTGACTGCACTCTTGGTCAACATAACAATTCACTATTGTTTTGTAGTACAGTTGCTAGATTCCCATTTCTCTATTGCAACATTAATTAATTTATTTTATATATCACGTTTCCCCGAAAATAAGACCTCCCAAGATAATAAGCCCAATCAGGCTTTTGAGCGCATGTGCTAAAATAAGCCCCTCCCAAAAATAAGCCCTCCCCAAAAATATTTAAACATATGCACAGCTGGTCCCCGTCATTTCCTCTGGTTAGGGTTAGATCTGGAAATCAGGTGAGATGGCAAGAGGAGCCCCGTCTTGTTTCATGTACTCCAAAATAATAAGACCTCCCCGAAAATAAGGCCCAGCACTTATTTTGGGGTTCAAAAAATATAAGACGGGGTCTTATTTTCGGGGAAACATAGTATATATATATTAAGATTTCTGCCACTTCCAAACCCATACCAGTTTACACATAGTGGCCAAAGTACAGGTTCTTTTGGATTATTTATATAGGTCATAATGTACTTTCAGGAGTGGTGGGGGTGGAAATTCAATTAAAATCATGAGGAGAAATTAGTTCTTTCATCTCCAGGCTAGAATGACTAAGAGGCTTATGTAAGTGGGAGAACATAGCCTGGAGTCAATCTCAAGCCTAAATGTTACCTTCGGAAGCTAGCACTGCTGAAACCAACACTGATGGCAGATTTATATGTAATTGTCACTGCCTGCAGATAAAACTGTGGCCTCTTGGGCAGATGTGATGTTGATGGTGAACTGGCTTGTCTGCTAATCCTTTGTAGAAGCATCATCAGGCTGCTAGAGATGTTAGGATGCTGGATTAAGTAGGACTTTGATCTAATCAGGCAGAATTTTCCACACATTATAATAGAGTAAGCCAACTCTAAATAATTTTCTTATCCAGTTGAAAATATTGCATTCTGAAAGTTGATTTAGTCATCAGTTCAACTGCTAGTTTAGATTTTTGAACGTATGATTTTAATATATACTCCCCCCACCCCAGGTAATTGGCCCCTTTCCAAGAAGAATGGTACTGGCTACCTCATAGGTATAAATACAAAGATATTAAAATATAAGTACAATGGTGGTGATGGGTAATATAATACTTCTTTTATATTTTACCTAATATATATTAGATCTGCCTGTAATATAAGGCAGATCTTAACAATATATGTGAGCATACATATACAGTAAAGCAATTATGTAAGAACTTTGTTAAGTGCTTCTCTCCTTTGAGGGAGACATTGCCTGCAGGCACCCACTTCCAACAGCAGTTGCCAAGTTATTTTTAGCCAGAGAATAAACTCAGATAGGAGAATTATTTAGATTTCATATACTAAAACAGCCTCTTAACTGATTTCTTTTCTTCTCTTTTTCCCCCCCTTCATATAACTGCACCTCGATTAGACTTGCTAACCCAGAGGGAAGCCTCTATCAGGGACTTTGGTTTAGCTACAAGCAATGAAGCATAATTAACAAATAATCAAGCAATGAAGGTCACTCTTAATTGTCTGGCTAAAGAGCTAAAGAGTGTCTCCCAGGGTCTACCTGAAAAATGGGAAAGAGATTGATTGGAACTGTGGGAAGCTTAGCTTTTGGACTGGCTGATAAATGCTACTTCACAGAATAAAGAGTAACTGATTACAACCATCACTACTACATAATATGGTGTGGCATACTAGCTCATATAGCTTTTTAAAGGAATATACAGTATGATAAATGTGCGTGTGTGTATATGATCTGCCAAGTTTGAGAAATACTGTACTAGATGATAATTATATATATTTTTTATAGATTTTACCGAAACGTTGTGCTAATGGCACCTTTG